>JAPXFY010001702.1:0-33292 GCA_030674185.1 Monoplex corrugatus | reverse complement strand
TAACCTGTTTTGACCGATTTAAAACTCTGTATCCCCGGCAGCTTCCCCTTAGGTACACAAGCTTTTTTCATCTTCCCGCCCCTCACAACCGAGTGATCTTACTGGGGGTACAACTGTGAGACCCTGAAAAAACTTTGCGTTTTGTTTTCAGGTGAGTTTTTTTGCACTTGTGATTTCTTTATCCCGGGTTTGTTTTGGGTTTCGATGCAATGTCGCTTCGAAAGTAAGTATTGTAATCGTGTCGGCCGTTTTTCATCACCCGCAGAGTAGAATGATATGAGCGGTCGCCATGGCTGCGGTCATGGCAGGGTAAAATGTTGGATGACTAGGCGCGGCCACGTGCAGCACGGCGTGGCCACGTCAGGTTGGCTGTGTGGAAGAAGTGGAGGGAGGGGAAAGAAGAGGAATGAAAGTGTTTGCTGGTAGACAAATTGGAAATCAAGTGTTGATGACTTGCACCTACCCACCCACCCTCTCATTCTCTCTGATCTCCAGCATTTATGACCATCCACGTTGGCAGTTGAAGTAATAGAGCTAGAAAGGGATATTGAAAGCAGGCAACAAAGTAAAGAAAGCATAAGATTTATGAATACAATTTCAAGCCAAGATTAAATTTATTTGGAAACAAATATCTGGACTAGATCTACATCTTATTGATTTTTCTCTTTTTCAGTGCATGATGGCAAAAAACCAACATAATCCAAATGGACTACTGATGATCTGAAAGCTGTTGAAGAGGTGAGGAATGGGTGCCCCTAGAGGAAAAACGGCTGAAAAATATGGCATTCCTTGGGGACTTTTTGTGACAAAACGTCAGGGAGACGAAAAATTGAACAGCACGAAAAAAACATTCTTTCCAAAGAGGAGGAAGGCCAAAATGTTGCCTATCTCAAAGAGATGGGTGCAAGAGGCTTTGGGAAAACGAAAGATGAACTGTTGGCAGTGGTCAGGAACTTTCTCAACCAAAAGGGAAGAGAAACCAAATGGCAAAATAATACACCCTCAACCAAATGGTTTCGTCTTTTCCGGAAAAGACATAGTGAAATTGTATTTAGAAAGCCCCAGCTTCTTGGAAAGCAAAGAGCTCTTGTTTCTTAGACGGATATTTTAACCTGGTTCTCTGGGTTCACTGAAGCAATAAAGACCATTGATCCATCAATTCTTTTAGAGCCAGACAGAATCTATAACTGTGATGAGTCTGGCTTTAGTTTGAATGCCGTAAATGGACGAGTGCTGTCATTTCTTGGGACCAAATTTGTGTACCAGATTGGCAGTGAGGCAAAAACCATGATAACTGCACTCGTCTGCTGCAGCGCTGCAGATCATTTCACCTGGCCAATGTTGATATATCCTGGCACACAGTTTCGAGGATTCAAACCACAAGAGGGTGTTTGAACAATCATTCATTGGAAGATCAGAGAATGGTTGGATAAACCAGGACTTGTTTTTTTCATGGCTGAGAATGGTGTTTCTGCCTCAAACTGAGCACGTAAAAAATCCGCTCCTACTATTAGTAGACGGACACATCAGTCACCAATCATTGCAGGCATCGAAATTATGTGCCGACAATGGGATCGTATTATATTGCCTGCCTGCCCATTCCTCCCACATCTTGCAACCTCTTGATGTGGGGGTCTTCAAAACGATGAAAGCTGAGTGGAAGCAGGCTGTCAAGAGGCAAAATGAAACCGAAATAGTCACCAAACGGACATTCGCTCGGACATTCAAAGAGGCCTACGAACACACTGTTGCAAGACATCTGGCACAGAAGGCCTTCAGATCATGTGGATTATTTCCACTCGATCCTGAAAGTATTGAATGGACCAAAGTCCTCCCAAGCTGTGACCTGAATGATAGAGCTGCCACCACAGCCATGCCAACGGCTGCCACAACCACTCCAACTGCCACCACAGCCACTCCACCTGCTGCTACAGCCACTCCAGCTACTGCTTCAGCCACTCCATCTGCTGATACAGCCATTCCAACTGCTGCCACAGCCACTCCATCTGCTGATACAGCCATTCCAACTGCTGCCACAGCCACTCCAACAGCCTTCAATGCCGCTTCAGCCACCACATCCACTCCAGCTAGATCTACTGCTTCAGCCGCTTCAGCTGCCACCACAGTCACCCCAGAATCCAGTGGCATCTTTTCATCAAGTAGACCTACCTCACAAAATGATCTAGGTCTAAATCTCTGTACTAGCCAAGCTCCAGAAAGTCATGTCCAGTCAAGCAGTTTGCCTGATGGTTCCACAGACCATGTCTCAACATTGAGAAAGTTTTCCATGATCTGCGTGCAAATAGGCGATGCTACTCTTCACCTGTATTATACCAGGTTAGAGGAGGGCTATGACTGTGAAGATGACTTATATTCTCTCTGGAAGTCATATCACACAGAGCTTGTGTCAGTCATCTCAACTCCAAAACTACTGAGAGATCTGAGTGGAATCGACACACAAGAACAAAGTGGATCAGCAACAAAACAAACTGACCCATTAGCAATTCCTACAGTCCAAAGAGGAGTCAAAAGGAATAGATCTAAAGCTTTAAAGATGCCTCCACTGATAAGCAGTCCTGATTTCAGAGAGCTGCTCATTCAAAGAGACGCGGATCAAAAAGCTGAGATGTTAAGAAAGCAGCAACGCAAATTAGAAATGGAAGAGAAAAGAAAGACAAGAGCCCAGCAAGAGGAACAAAAGAAGACAAAGAGAGCAGAGAAAAAGAAACAACAGGAGGAAAAGAAGAGGGTCAAGGAAATGGAAGCTGCATTACAGAAAGAGGAACGAAAAAGAAAACTGGAAGAAAGCAGGGATGCCAAACGTAAAGCCCAAGAGACAAGGAAAAAGCGGAAAGTTTCAAGAAAGTTGTATGATGATGAGTCTGATACAAGTGTAGATGAAAAAGCCATGATTCTTGATGACAACAGTTCAGATGAATATGAAATGTACTGTGTTAGCAATTTAGATGTGGACTCTGAGGTAGATGAAGATCTATATGATGATGAAAACGACAAAGGACAGGGGCAAGAAAATGACACAAGCAGCACAGTAGGCCTAGATCTACACGTAGAAAGTCAAGAAGAAGAAACTGACAAAGGACTGGGACAGGACAATGACACAAACAACACAGTAGATGAAGAAATTGAGTCAGCTGACATTTTAAATACAATTGAACAATTAGATGATGGATCTGCTCATAATCTTTGGCATGACCTTGGTGTTGACACCATTATGTTACCTTAAGTACGGTATATCACATGTCAGGTGATTAGATATAGACGTAGGCTAATCCAAATCTAGTCTTGTACATTCTAGCATAGTTCTAGTCAAACTGAGAGAGAGAGAGAAGGGGAGAGAGAGAGAGAGAAGCGAGAGAGAGTAAAGAGAGAGAGAGAGAGGTGATAAAATCGAGACAAGGTTTTCAACTAGTCAACATATTGTGAGAGCAGACTGAGTTTGTTTCAAGAGACAATAAAACTTTGTAAAGACAAATAGAATCTAGATCTAGTTGTGATTTATTTTCTACTGTGGCTGCTCCTTTTCTAGATCTAATCAAGTCCTCTTGTTTCTTCAGACTGTTTTTGATTAACTTGATTAATGTTTTTGTTAGGCTACTGCTTCTACTCTGTGTCCTGTCTCTTTCTAACCTATGATAGATTTGGTCAAGATGGTTGTAGGTCTAAATCTAGCTTCAAGATGAATAGATTAAATGGTCAGGGTAAGCTTGATCTCTATAAAGAGACAAAATCTGCTGAATTACAAGCGGCCATGGTCAGGTCTTGATGGTGGCTGCGGTCAGGTCACATGGCTGCGCTTAGGTCACATTGCCGGCCGCGCTCAGGGCACACGGCCGCGGTGCGGTAAATTTTCGGAAAAGAAGAATCCGTTACTCACTTGAATCAAACATAGGAATGCATTAGGCCTAGGCGGCGAGTGACCTGACCGCGGCAACGCTAAGTATTTAGCCCAGCCAATCAGAATCGTTCTAAAATAAGAACTGACTTCACCACAGCTTGTTAAAGGCTCGTGGCCGCAGTTGGGCCAGTGACTCTATACATATTTGTATGTATCTACGCATGTGCGTGCATGTGTATATATGCATATGTGTGAATGTGTATGTATGTATTAAAAATACAATGGGTGTTTATATGTACAAATATGTATGTGTATGAATATATATATGTGTATATATATATGTGTGTGTATGTATGTATATGTATGTGGATATCATGTGGTTATAATAACTTGTATATACATATCTTTGTATGCGTTTGCATTTAATATAATCATGTGTGGATATGTACATTCATGTAAATGTACATACATGTATGTAAGTCTTGTTTGTGTGTGTGTATCACTGTATGTGTTTAAAATGATATGTGGATGTATATGTAGGTATGTGCGTGTAGATGTGCTATGTGTATATAGCCCATAATATGTTAGTGCATGTATGTATTCATTCACTGAGATGTTGGAATATGTCAGCTTATTTAGATTATATATTTTGTAATCCTGTTTTTTATCATTCATGGGATTGGTTTTTGCTGTTTAATTAATGACCTTTTTTTTAAGGTTTGATTTTTTTTCCACACGTGTTGCTCAAATGTGAGGTTGATATTTCAGGGGGTGGAGGTTACTCTCACTAAATAAGGTGCTATTTCTTGTACATTCATGATAATGCTGCTGTTGTTTTTTTGATAACTTTTTGTTGCTAATCATATTTTCCTGTACTGATTGTCTTCATTGTTTCCGTACCCAAACAATTATTGTTTTTGTGTTTTTCCTCTTTGAAAGAACTGTCAATCTTGTTTATCTTTAGGAATAGGATGTCATACAATTTATACATATCATCAACACAAAATAGGTCCATTAGATTTCTAACTTTTGTATGTCAAGAACCACAGCCAGTATATCATGGTATTTCGCTGGTCACAGTAAGAACAGCGACAAATGTTTGAAAAATTATTTTCATATGTATACTATGTAAGATATTGGATCAAGAAAGTGAAAGTAAGATGCTGTGGCAACCTAATAATACAGTGGGAAGAGGAAGAGGCATGTCCATTTATATGTCAGTAATAACTAATATGTGTTGTTTCGACAAAATATTTCACTATACATGGATAGTGTTCTTTCAGTTCTGTCAATAAATTGCCAAAATCTAGGTCATAAATAGAACAGAAGAGATTTCTTGATTTCTTAAGAAATAAAAAAAACAAACTTCCATTTAGTTTCTCGAAGACACTCATTCAGAAAAAGTAGAAGCTTCCATGCCAGCAGAACAGGAATATCAACAGTGTGTTTGCCTTATATAGTTCAAATTCAAGAGGAGTGGCAGTTTCACTTAATAACAAACTTGAATTTAAAATGAAAAAGTTTCATAAAGGAGAAAACGGAAACTTTACTATTATTGTAGCTTAGATATAAGAAATGGCAATACCTTTATGCAATAACTATGATGTGGTCTGCAGATTGCAGGAAACTCAAAATCATATCTCCAGTGTCTGATGGTCAGCCCTTCATGATTTCTACTAATTCTAGTGCTTCTCTAATTTCTCTTCTTGAAAAGTGACTTTTTAAGATCTATATGTTTTTTGTTTATGTTTTCCCCATGAAAATTGGTGCAGTGGGGCACTTATGATGTGTTGTGGTGTGCAATTTAGAAAGCAGTTTTGTCCAAAAGTCAGTGATCCACACCATTTAGTTTGGAGATTGCTGATATTGTGCGATTTGTTCAACAGCATCTCCTGTATACATGAGGCTAGACTTAGAGAGGTCGGTTCTTGGAATGGAGTTATCTGCTTTTTAGTGCTGTATGTGTGATTTATAGAGGAGAGATCAGCTGTATTACTGGACATATCTATTTATTATTCTATGCACCACTTTCAAGTGAGAGAGCGAGTGAGTGAATCAATGAAACAAACAGAGAGACAGAGAGATGTAGAGACAGACAGAGACACAGACAAACAGACATGTATGAGTGTCCCATACATGTTTCAGAACTGTGTTGTGGCACCAGTGACCAAAAGACAAGATGAAACCCATGTTGGAGGCGAGCCTGGTTCTGATGGTCTGTTTATCTCTGATAGTGACTGACACAGAGGGTGCTCTTTCTGGCGAGTCAAAAAGCGATCTGCAAAATGGATTCCAAGGGCTTCCGCCACCAGGTTTTAATGGTATGATGTATACATGAATAAATAAACAAACAAACTAACAAATGAATTGTTATTGTTAATGTCATTTTTGTTTCAAGTCCAGCCAACTGCGTAGAGCCATATCAGGGCTATAACCATTTCAAAACATACACAGTACTTCAACAGGAACAAAAAAGGAACAGAAAATTAAGTGCAAGTATCAAATCATTCACGCACATAATCTAAGGAGATGCCCCTGGTGTTGACCACTCTGTCCTTTTTATCATACAGGGGATTTAAAAAACACCTGAAGACAAATTCAAAAATAACTAAGGGCCCTAAAACATACATAAAAATGAGCTTAAATCATCTAAAATTGCTTCTGCATATCTCATTTCCCTCGAGCCAAAAATGCACTTAATACATGTACCCAATTATCAATCCTAAGAAAAAGCACATAAGTCTAATAAATGAATGAATTTATACATTATAAATTAACAAACAAATGAATGAAAAAACATATACATATAAATGAATAAACAAACATAAAAATATGTAAATGAACAAACAAATGAATAAACAAATAAAATAGAACATATAAATGAATAAATAAACATAAATTAATAGATAAATGAATAAACAAATCATTAATAGAAAGAGATATTGATAGATGTGTAAGATAGAGAAAGTCAATCTAAAGAGAAAGTAGCTATCTGTCTACCTAGCTGCCCATTGATTCATCTATCTAGCTATCATATCTGTCTACTTTCTGTCATTAAAGGATAAATTCAAACAAGAAAATGAAGTTTACAGATTAAAGAAAAAAAAACATTGTAAAATATGTATGATTCTTAGAGCAAAGGAAAAGGTATATATTATATGTCCAACGTCATATCCAAAAAAAGAAAAAAATCCGACACTGCCACCTTCTGGAAAACAATCAGTGCTGTCCTGAGAAGTGGTCAGCAAGATGAATCCCATTCTCTATTTCTTCTAATGACTTTATCAGTGATGTATAACTCACAAAATAAACAGACTACACCATCTTTTTGGTGCCCTAAATTTCTTACTAACTTCTGCAATGGAAAAAAAACTGCTCAAAGAAGTCATTTACTGTTCCTCTACCAACTATATTTGACGTAAGCAAACTGATTTCTAATCTACTCAACAAGAAGTCAGTAGGTCCTGATGGAATCTCAACTTTTTTTTTTGATAATAGTACTGTCATACACTGTTGAACCTTTAACACATACCCACAATCTATGCACTGAAAAGGGACAGTTTCCAACAGACTTTAAAAATACTAAAGTAATTCCTTTTCCAAACTATAAGGATGCAAGCAATAGACATACTGATACTGATAACTATTCACCCAGTCATTGCTGTTTGGGTTACATAGATCCGCTGAAAAGCACATTCATAAACATTTCTAAACACATCTCCCAAAACACAATCTGCTGCACTCACTGTAGTCAGGTTTTTGTATATCACATTCATGCTGAACACGTTAAAGAACGTTAATGAACTATGTTCTATTAATAATTGAGGTTATGCCAGCAATGTTTTTTGATTAAATAAAAGCACTTGATAGGGCCACCACATCTTGCCAAAAAAGCTTCAAGTCTATTACTTTAATGGTCATTCCATTGTACCAGTCCTGTTTCACAAATAGAATGCAAAGAGTGTATTTGTTCACAGGTAATACTTTGAAAAAAGAAAGTAATAAAGTCTGGTGTACCACAAGGTTGCATTCTCTGTCATATGCTATTGTGCTTACTCATAAATGACCTTCCACAGTCCTCTGAAATGAAACAGATGTTTGCTGATGATACCTACCTCAACAGTTTGAGAAAAAGAATTAATAAATGTTGAAAAAACAATTACAGAAGGGTCTAAACTTTGTTTCAGAGCATTGCAAGTCTTACAAAATAACACTGAAGCCCTTGACAACTAAATGCATGCTTAAGATAGCCCATCAAAACCATCAGAGATCTCAAATTACATGTTGAATTTAAACTTAGTTGGTAAATATATCGTCATGATTTATTTGAGGTAATTTCGGGACAATGAAGATAAATGGCAATAATTCCATATTAACAAAATCAAAAAGATTCTTGCAAAACATATACTTCATGTTAAGACTTAAGCATTACACTTACCACAAAACTCTGATGCCTTACCACAAAACTCTGTGCATCCACAGGATTCAGTTGTATCTGTTTATATTCATTGAAAATGTTGTATAAACATGCTGTAACCATGATATGTCTTCATGAAAAACTACTTAACTAAACTCCGTTCTTTTCAAAAACAGATTAATTAAAACAATAGCAAGAAAAAAAGATGCACTGTGCACCAGACTACCTCAGTGTTCCTTTTCGCCCCAAAAGGAAAGCACACTCGTCACACCAGAAAACATTTATTCAACCTTCCAAAACCAAGAACTGACCTTTCCAAATTGAGCTTTTCATTATCTGATGCTTGTCTTTGGAATGAGATACTCGGCTTTCATTCAACAAAATCCTTCAAGAAAATTCTACATAATGTTGTTTTTGACAAAATTCTGCAATAGTTTTTTAGTGTATACACTCCCACACATATGTGTATATACACATGTGTACACAGTGACTGATATATCTAAATTATCACCATCGTCAAATGCCCTGCCCCATGGCATAGTCGATCATGGCCCTCCATATGAATCTATCCTTTGTCGCTGCAAGGGTATCTCCTACCCTTTTTGTCCCACCCACTGCAAAACTGTCCAACATTTTCCCATAAGGTCTCCTTGGTGCTCTTTTTCCTCTAGCTTTCCTGTTGTGATTAGGCATTTAAATTTCTCTTGCCTCATACTGTCCTATAGGTGTTGCTTGTCTTTTAAAAATTTTCTTTATTAACCCTTTGACTCCTGCATCCTGTCCACCAGCCTCTTGCATTGCCAACCATTCCAACAAAGAAAAAGCTTCACTCTTTGACTCCATCACCCTATCCACCGGCTTCCTGCATAAAACTGGTGGATAGAGTGAGGGAGTCAATGGGTTGTTTTTCAGTTGGTGGATAGGGTGCAGAAGTCAAAGGGTTAAGTTATTTTTGTGTTTGCTTCTGTCAAGATCGACTCATTTGTTTTCTTTGCTGTCGATGGGATTCTTAACATTCTTCTTAGAAACCACATTTCACACTGAAGAACTCTCTTCCCGATGTTAATTATTAGGTAGCTGTTGGTAAGAACGCTTTTTATTTTCTGGAATACTGTTTAGCTTGGCCAGTTTTGCTGGATATTTCCATTGCGCATCTGCTGTGTAGTGAGATGACCGTTCCCAGACATATAAACTTATCAGTTTGTCTCAATGTTATGCCATTGGCTGTTATTTCACATGAGGGGATTTTTTGTTTCTTACTTATTACCATGACTTCAGTCTTCTTACTGTTTAGCTCCAGCTCTTTATTATTGTTTTCTGATTCTATTATATCCACAAGATTTTGTAGGTCTTTTCCATTTTCTGCCATTAGAATGGTGTAATCTGCATGGCAAAGAGTGTTTATGATATTTCTCCAACTTTTTTCACAGAGCTTTCTTCTATGTTTCTCATGATGGTTTCGCTGTAAAACGAAAACAAGTCTGGTGACAGAACACACAACCTTGACTTACAACCCTTCTTTTAATATTTTGAAAAGAGTTTACATTTCTACTCTCATTGCTGCTGTTTATTCCTAGTTCATATTTCTTATTATTCTTGGATCTTTTCCATCAGTATTGAGCTTTTCCAGTTGGTTGATCAATTTTTTATGTCCTATATGATCAAAAGCCTTGGTGTAATCAACAAAACATAAATATAGATCCTTATTCAACTTGACTGATCTTTCTCTGAGAGTTCTTAGTTCCCTTTAACAAATCCACATTGCTCTTCTGCTGTTTGTGGTTTGATTCTGTTCCTTGTCCTCATCATGATTATTCTTAATAGAATGTTTGTCACATGATTCATCAGGCTGACTGTATAATGGAGTTTGCATTCTGTAGGCCCTGCTTTCTTTCTGGTATAAATTTCATTTAGGAGGACTGTTACTTTTTCAATACCAAATTATCTAGAACTTCAATCATTTCTATAGTAATATTGTCTGATCCTGGGGCTTTTCCACGTTTCATTTTTTCCATCGCTGCTCTAACTTCATCTTTCATTATCAGTGGTCCTTCAAAGTTCTTTCCAGTGATGTGTTCCATCTTTCTGTCATTATCAAAAAGGTCTTCAGTGTACTCTCTCTATCTGTCTAATACTTTGCCTTTTTCCATAATAATCATACCATCTTTTAATTTTAAGCAACCATTTGATGTTCCTGGGTTTTTTTTCTGTGAGCAATTTCTTCAGTATTTCTGTACATAGACTAAGGGTCTGTTTTTTTGTTTAACAAATATTTGCTTGATATTTTGTTGTTATTTTTTTAGGATGTAACTCTAAAAACATTTAATGCCTTTGATCTCATTTTCGATCCTTTTATTTGAAAACGTATACTTCTACTACCCATGTTCCAATTTTGTATTGTTTTCTTGTTTTCATGCTTCTGTATTTCTTTTATTTTAGTCTAGGAACTGCATGGGTGAGGGCTGTATCAGTGTATGTAGAAAAATTAATATTTTGCTTATGCTGCTATTCTCATAAACAGTTTTGTTCATGTTCTGTCACTGTCTATATATCTGTCTGTCTGTCTGTCTATACCTATTTGTCTGTCGGTCTGTCTGTCATCCTACCTGCCTGCCTGCCTGCCTGCCTAGCTACCTACCTACCTGCCTGTCTGTCTGTTTGAGTGTTTGTCTATCCATCCATTGAATCCATCCAATCTATCTATCTGTCCATCTGTTTGAGTGTTTGTCTATCCAACCACGCATCCATCCAATGAATCCATCCAATCTATCTATCTACCTAACGCATCCATCCATTGAATCCATCCATCCGTCCAATCTATCTACCTACCTATCTGGAAAAGAAGACCTAAAAAGAATGCACCATCTTTGTTGTAAAATCTTGAATACTCATCAGTGGCCAATAATTTGGAAACTTCAAGAATTTTTGATGCTTTATAAGAGCGGCAATGTCAAAAATTGCACCAACTACAGAACCATTGCCCTAATCAGCTATGCCAGTAAGATTTTACTCATAATTATTCTCAACAGATTGAAGCCCAAGGTAGAAGAAGAACTGATTGACTGCCAGGCAGGATACAAATCCAACAGAGGCACGACTGACATGTTAATTTGTGTTACAAATACTCACAGAGAAAAAAAAATCACTGATAAAGGAGCTTTTGTAGCCTTCATAGACTATAGCAAAGCATTTGACAGCGTCATTCATCTCCACCTATTCAAAGCAGTGGTCAGAATGGGCTTTTGTGAACATCTCACTTCATTAATTGCCTCGTTATATAAAGACCGAAAGATGACAGATGGAATAGTCAACAGTTAGATGGAATAGTCATAAATTTGAATTTTGCTCATGTTCTGTCTCTATCTATCTATCTGTTTGTCTGTCTATATATCTGTCTATATCTATCTGTCTGCCTGTCTATCTACCTTCCTGCTTGCTACCTACCTACCTACCTGTCTGTCTTGTCTGTCTATCCCTCTGTCTGAGTGTTTGTCTATCCATCCATGCATCCATCCACTGAATCCATCCATTCAATCTATCTATCTATCTATCTGTCTGTCTATCTGCCTTCTTGTATGTCTGCCTACTGTCTGAAAATATCAAATACTTTTATGATATCAGCAAACTAAATATTATTCCCCCTTATTTTGCAGCGCCTGATGAGATGGAAACGAGAGAGAAGAGAGATGTTGTCTTTGGTAGGTGTCAAATCTGTGTTGCAGAGTATTTTTTCAATTGCAAATGTGTTTTAAGGTAATGTGTATTTTAAGGTGACGTGTTGCATTAACTACCTCATATTGTATTGTATTGTATTGTATTGTATTGTATTGTATTGAGTGGATCTCAGTAATATTGTGTCATGTTGATATTATTCCCCCCCCCCCCCCCCACACCATTCAGATGCGGGCGGCTCTTTCGGTAGAAATAGTATTCCCACCTTCTGGAAATTCTGTGCTAGAAATTTCCTTTTTTGTCACTTTCTTTGTTTTTGCCTTGTTCCTTTGCTTTCTGTTTTTTCTTCTGATCATTTTTTGCCTTGCTGGTCCATTCAGCTGTATGTGTTCGATAAAGTCTTGCATACTTTCTCTTAGGATTGATAATTGGGTTTATGTATTAAGAGCATTTTTGGCTCTAGGGAAATGAGATGTGCAGAAGCAATTTTAGACTAGAGTCCTTAGTTATGTTTCAGTTTGTGTTCATGTATGTTTTTTAAATCCCCTGTATGATAAATTGGACAGAGTGGTCAGCAACAGGGGCATCACCTTAGATTATGTACACAAAGGCATTCGTATGTGTACTTGATTTTCTTTTCCTCTTTTTTTGGTCCTATTGAAGTATTGTGTATTGTGATCATCATTATAATCATTATTTTCATTATTGTTATCATCAGTTATTATTGTTCCTCTTTTTATCATCATTGTTGTTGATGTTGTTGTTATTAATACTATAATTGTTGTTATTGTTATTATTATTGTTATATTTCATCTTATTCTTCTTATCATTATTATTTTTTGCTACCATCATCATTACTATTATTAGTAGTAGTATTTTTATTATGCTCGGTACTATTATTTATCATTATCATTATGCTCAGTATTATTATTTATCATCATAATCATCATCATTATCATTATCACTATTATCATTATTATTATTATCATTCCAGACCCAGTGCAGAGAAAAGCAGTGGGTCCAGAACCGTATCTTAAAAGGAGACATGGGTTCCACTCCCCAGATAAAGAATAAAAATGACGCTTTGTGATGCATTCAGAGTTATAGCTGCAGTTTTTCTGTTAAGTATGTGTCTGTCTATCTGCTGTTTCTCTGTCTGTCTGTCTCTTTGTCTGCTTTTGATTGCAGCTTACGATATGTAAATTTGTATGTATGACAAAGCTTAGCATGATTTTGTCAGTGCTTTGTAACAAGAAGTCAAACACACACAGACATACACATGCATGCACAGGTGTATACTCAAACACACACACACACACACACACACACACACACACACACACACATGCGTACATGCATGCATACACACACACACACACAAATACACACACACACACACATGCACTCGCGCACGCACACACATGCACAAGCACACACGCATAGACACAAAAGCATGAGGCATGAGCAAGGTTGACAAGCAAGAGGCATGAGCAAGGTTGACAGAGACATTCCAAAGTTATGGAAGCATAGTATAGCTACTCTGAGGTCTTCCAGTGTTCTGCTTGGGGGTGGGCAGCAGACAGCACTGCACTAGCTGTCTAAGACAAATGGATGGGGCTCATTCTGGCCTGATGAGTAATGGTCAAAGGGTTAAATAATATAAAATGAAACAAAAATGAAATGAAGCAAAATTAAAAGGAAAGAGGAACAAGAAACTGGAAATTATAATATAAATTCCATGAAAAACTACTGCTTGTAAGCACCATCCTATCTTGTAAACGTTTCGCATTTTACAAATTAGCATGAACATACAAAACTAAATGTCTGTGTTTCAGATGGATCTAATCCTTTTCAGAACGAAGTTGTAAACATATAAACACTAGAGTATTATGTGGTTGTTCATTGTTTGTGCTAAAGTACCATGGATGTAATCCTTTACAGAAGAAAGTTGTATCATATAAACACTATTATGTGGATGTTCATTGTTTGTACTACAGTATCACGGATGTAATCCTTCACAGAACAAAGTTGTAAACATATAAACACTATCATGTGGATCTTCATTGTTTGTACAGAAATATCAAGTGTTCATGGCTTGGTTCATGCAGAGGTTAAGCACTCACCTTCCAGTCTGCCTCAGTAAGTTTGCCAATCACACTCATGGAACTTTACATGTGCATGTAGCCTCCAGTCTATCCAGCTGTAAATGGGTAGCTGACTTTCTATAAAGTTAGGGAAAGATGAAGCAGCCAGGGACAGGAGATGCCTGCCTGGAGAAAAGTTGATGTCTCCACCACCTCACTCCCCTATGACCTCAGGGTTATAGGACATGCCTTTACTTTTTTACTTTACCAAATGTACAGATCATCATATGGTGGGTTTTCTACCTGTTTGAAAATCAACGATAAGCTGAAAGAAAGTGTTTACAGAAAATGATTCTTGTAGAACAAAAATACATTTTAATATTTGCCTGCAGTGGCCGTGGAATGTACATTTCTTTCTGAATATATTCATGGCTGAAACTTAACATTCGCTCACATACAGGCACGCATACGCGTGTGCGTACGCGTGCACACACACACACACACACACACACACACACACACACACACACACACACATTAAAGTGATGTCTTTTAAGGTTAAATGTCACTGTACCATTTTTTTAAACCCCAACAGACAAATTTAATATTTGTTTCATATTTTTCCAAGTTGGAGGTAAATAATGAACTAACAGATTACTGCTTTTCTTTGTACTGATTAATAAATGCTGACAGTAAAACATGTCCATTCTGTCCTTCATTTTATATAAACTAAGACAAACATATACCGATTGTCATAAACCCAGATATATTCTTTCGAGTCTCTTTGTTTTTTCTTACCTTTGCAAGGTACACAACCCTCTTGGGGCTGTGATTGTCTGTATTTGCCTTACTTTGTAGGTCTCTGGCAGTCATTTTCTTTCTTTTTATAAACTTTTGTTTTTACAGTTCCACATGGAAATTGTGTTATCCAATGATTGTTACTCCTGATAATAAAATAAACTTTTAACCAAGAGGATGTTTTGTTTGCTCATTTTCTCATTCATTATTTTCCTATGAAATAAAACAAACATTATTTGATGATTTTTAATATGGCTCAATGATTGTGTTTTTCCTTCTACGAGACTGTTGTGCATTGATGTGTGTGTGGCTGCGTGTGTGTGTGTGTGTGTGTGTGTGTGTGTGTGTGTGTGTGTGTGTGTGTGTGGCTGCATGTATGTCAGTGTGCATTTGTATAGGTGTGGGTGAGAACATGCCTGAGTGTGTTTGTGTCTGTCTATCTGTGTTTGCATGCCTGTCTGTTTTATGTTTGTCTGTTTATGGGTCTTTCTGTCTGTATTAGCAAAAGCTGAACAGACCTGGTTTAGGCTGTGTGTATACACGGGCAGAGAGAGAATACAAATGTGAACATGGATATGACTTATTCTATACAGGCCTAGGCCACATACTGAAGGGGATTATGTATAGGAAACATTATAACTAAAACATTTTACAAAGAAAAGTGAACATAAATCGTTTAATTAAGTCAGTAAGTGTAAGTCAATGATATGACAGTACCAAATATTTCAATGCTTCATCGATGATGTGACAGTACCAAATATTTTCAATGCTTCATAAACATATATATGAATGGTTTCATTACATGTTGATATCAATATCTTAAATTTGAATATATAGGGATCATGGTGAAACCTAGGCGGTAGTCATTTCAATCTGAGATAATGTAATACATGACAAAGTGAGAATGTAGTTCATTACCTGTGGCCATAATGCATAAGCAACACAGAAATTCGACTGTTCATTCTTTTGCTATGTCTGAAACCGTGATAATGTCACAGACACCAAATCTGAATTTTGATCAAGGCACTCATAATAAACCTGTTCATTTTAATATCAGTATATGGTTCTCCTGTATAGATTGTCTTAAACAACCTGTACTGTACAAATCTGTCACTGCTATACATGAAAGAGAGAGTCAAGGAGTATTAACGACTCAGGACAGCTGCCCCGATCACACCATCAACACAGGGTTGGGAAAGAAAGGGGAAACTGAGAACTGAACAAAAATCACTTTGTGATGATTCCTCAAAATTGTCAACAGTTTCATACACACACACACACACACACACACCAACACACAAGCACCTGCATGTGCATATACACGCATGCACACGCACCACACACAGGCACGCACAATAAGACATGAATAACAAGGTATAATCAAGCATCCATGGATAATGCAAATCAGATTCATATATGAATAATTAACTGGACATTTAGATGAAAATGATGAGAGAGTGAGACATATGAACAGAGAGGGAGAGAGACAGGCAGACATTGAGAAAAACAGACTGAGAGTCAGACCAGATAGCAAGCAAGCCCAACAGAAAGAGACAGAAATAGAGAAACAACGTGTGTGTGTGTGTCGATGCAGTTCAGTAGGAACGACTGGAGAAGTAGAGAGTGTGGATTTCTTAGCTTAACCCAGATTCAAATCTCGGATTTCACGTTGGTCATAAAGCCATGTTAGTAACACTCATCATCACCAGAGCGAAACTATCTCCACATACCAGACAGTATACATTCAGACCTTGCTGTAGTCGTTTGCTGGTCGGTCACTTTGCCTTTCACAACTCTGCTGACCACTTCCAACGAATACTCTACTACCGTACTACGTTAAGACTTATGTTTCATTAATCAAAATGACTGTCTATGTTCAGGCATGTAGGAACTGAAAACACACAAAAACAGAACGATTAATTTGACCTAACAAAACGAGACAGGCACACATTTTCAACCCACTATCATTTGTCAAGCGTTTACCAAAGACACCAAAGAATAAATACACGAAACGTAGCAGGGTAAAAAGCAGTCGCTAAACTTCTCTGCTGTTTCATTGAGATACTCTTTGTTTGTTTGTTTTGTTTTGTATTGTTATATCAAATGCGTGATCTGATCCTATTTTCACACAAACCGATGGAAGGCAAAACCAAACCACCATTGTATATCAAATGGCATAACCTTGAGACAGGTTGATAAGTTTAAATATCTGGGAACGATCATCTCACCAGATGGCAGATGCACATCAGAAATAGCCAGCAGAATTGGCCAAGCCAAACAGCATTCAATAAGATGAAAAGCATTCTAGCCAACAAATGCCTATCAATTAACATCAGGAAGAGAGTTCTTGAATGTTAATACTATAATAGAACCGATAATGTTATGCTGTTGTGAAGCATGGAAAGTCAACACGCAAAGCCAGAACAAAATTGAGGCAGCCAAGATGTGGTTTCTAAGAAGAATGTTGAGAGTTCCATGGACAGCAAAGAAAACTAACGAGACAGTCTTGATGGAAGCAGACACAAGAAGATCATTCATAAGGAAGATTAGGAAAAGACAGGAAAAATTCATAGGCCATTTTATGAGAAAAGGGGAATTGGAGCACCTGGTCACAACAGGAAAGCTGGAGGGAAAGAGAACACCAGGTAGACCAAGGGAAAAAATATTAGATGGACTTGCAGGGTGGCTGAGGACAGAGAGGGTGGAAGATGTGCTTGCGGCAACAAGGGATAGATGCTTAATGGAGGGCCATGATCGCCAACTCCATGTGGCAGGGCACTTGATGATGATGATGACTAATGTGACAGTTACTTCCCTTGACGTGTAGTCTGCTATGAGATAATCTTACAATTTGCACCTATCTTGTTTTGTTATATCAAATGCGTGGTCTGATCCTATTTTTGTGTGCTTGTGATTTTCATGTTTCCTTTTTGACTAACACTTGTACTTCTGTCTTTTAGTTTGTCATTTTTTTGTATCTTTTCAGTGTTCTGATTTTTCTGAGATGCATGTAAACACATAGTTTTGTTCACACAGCCCAGACGGTATGTTGTTGCACAGTCTGCACACTGCGTCTTCAGTAGGCGTGCATGCTGTGTGTTTTCATGTGTCTGTAAGCCACTGGACACTGATATGACTTGAACATGATGTGCACATTTGATGTTCTGCATGCATGAAGGATGTCTAGGTGTTACGTGTTGAACTGAGAGATCGGAAAAATCTCCACCCTTTACTTACCAAGTGGGCGATACCCAGGCAGGATCAACCCCAGATCATCTGATTGGAAATCTATCGTCTCATTCAACTATCATGCTCGTCGTGTACTTATGGATGTAGTAGTAACAGCAGTAGCAGTACTAGTAGAAGTATTAGTAGTAGCGTAAGTAATTGTACCTATGGTAGTAGTAGTGGTAAGAGCAATATAAGTAACAATACAAGCAACAAGTAGTAGTGGTAAGAGCAATATCAGTAACAATACAAGCAACAAGTAGTAGTGGTAAGAGCAATATCAGTAACAATACAAGCAACAAGTAGTAGTGGTAAGAGCAATATAAGTAACAATACAAGCAACAAGTAGTAGTGGTAAGAGCAATATAAGTAACAATACAAGCAACAAGTAGTAGTGGTAAGAGCAATATCAGTAACAATACAAGCAACAAGTAGCACTGGCAGCATAAGAGTTGCACATTAGTAGTAGGGAAACTAGTACCAGTTACAATATATAATATAACTAATGGAAAGCACCCTTGCAATATAAATGCAAAGAATGTTGTTTCTTCAAAGAACTTGTGTTAACCAAAATAACAATAACTCCAATGGCAATTGACCATTGACAAGCAAACATAAACATTTCCTAGACGCCTGTGCATGTGTGGATGATGCATTGCCTGATTAGACAGAAAATGTATACAGTTAGTAAGAAACCGAGCATGTGTGGACGATACAGTGTCTCCTATCATTCCATCTTCCCCTTTTATGATACTCACACACTCGAATGTGCGAAACATTCTTTATTAGATTATTTTGGTAACCAAAGGGAGGTAACCATTCATGTCTCTTTTTGGTTTCAATCACTGTAGCGGATAGGTGTCTTAACAAGCAATCCACAAACGGTCTTCCTGAGAGGTGTGGATTACTGTGACATTGCAGGATTTGTATATGTGTCAATAGTAACAGAGCATCTCTGAAAGACTTGGCAAGTCTCTCAGAGATGCTCTATCCACAGACCAACTACATAACTCTCCTTCTGAAAAAATAGGACCACCTCCAGGAGACCATTCAGAAAAAAGCTTACCTACCTTTGGGAGGAAGACCTCCAAGAACGACTGATCTGAAGTCAAGTCTAGTGAGATGACCCCCGTCACTGAAGCAAAGCATGCTGTCCTGGCTTTATACAAGCGCTCACCAAGAGAGAAGTCCCTGCAAGCACTCAGAATTGCCAGGAGCAAAGTGCGGCAAACAGCAAGATGTGCCAACAAATACTAGCAATAGCTCAATGACATCCAGACTGCAGCAGCTACAGGCAACATAAGAGGTATGTACGAGAGCATCAAAAACCTCTTGGTCCAACATAGAGCAGAACAGCCCCTTTCAGATCCATCAGTGGGGACGTGATCACCGACAAAGGCAAGCAGATGGTGAGATGGGTGGAACACTATTCAGAGCTATGCTCCAGGAAGAACTTTGTTGCCACTTCAGCCCTTGATGCCATCAAACGTCTCCACATCATGAAGAGCTAGATGCTAAACCAAGACGAGAAGAATTTCGCAAGGCAATTAGTAGACCTCATCAATTTCAAGCACTGCAAGAACACCCTCCTGCAGCCCCTATATGATGTCCTCTGTAAGCCTTGGAGAGAAGGAGCACTACCACAAGACATGAGAGATGCCAAGATCGTCACCCTCTATATAAACAAAGGAGGCAGACTGACTTCAACAACAATAGGGGCATTTCCTTAATCGTAGACAAACTGCACACCCGAGTTATGTTGGTGCATCTCCAAAAGCTAGCTGAGAGTATTTTCCCCGAGTCCCAGTGCGGCTTCCAATCAGAATGCTCAACAGTTGATATGATTTTTCCATTTGTCAACTATAGGAGAAATGCAGAGAACTCCCAATGCCTCTCTACATCACCTTCATCGATTTCACCAAGGCCTTTGACCTGGTTAGCAGGGATGGACTGTTCAATATTTTCATGAAAATACGAGCTCGTAGGATGCTCCCAAAGCTACAAAGCCTGATCAGATCATTTCATGGGGGCAGCATATCTGAACCCTTTGACATTAAAATCAGCATCAAGCAAGGCTGTTTCCTCGTTCCCACCCTATTCGGCATCTTCTTCTCCATGCTCCTGAAACATTCTTTTGGGACTGTAGCGGAAGGAGTGTACCTATGCACCCTTCAATCTCGCAAGACTGAAAGCGAAGACAAAGGTACAAGGCCATTATCAGTGAGGTGCTCTTTGCGGATGCTATTGTGGTTACCTCATACACTAAGCAACAACTCCAGTGCCTCTTATACAGATTTTCCCAAGCCTGCAAAGACTTTGGTGTGACCATCAGACTGAAAAAGATGAACGTGCTGAGCCAAGACGTGGACGTTCCACCTGTCTTCACCAGCGACATCTATGAACTTCAGTCATCTACCAGTTCACATACCCTGGGTCCATCATGAGCAACAATCTGTCCCTTGGTGCACAGATCAACATGCGCATTAGCATGGCTGCAGCAACCTCAAGCTGACTTACTGCTTGTGCCAGGGAGAACCCAAAGCTGACAACTCCATCCAAGATTGCAGTGTACAACGCCTATATTGTGCTGCCTTTGCCATGTCCTTGGCATCAAATAGAATGACAAAATACCATACTTCCAGGTCCTAGCATGCACTGGCCTCCCCACCATGCACACATTGTTCACAATGCAGACTGTGCTGGCTTGGCCATGTGCGCCAGACGGAAGATGGACGTATCCCAAAGGATATCTTTTACAGTGAACTAGTCTCCAGCAAGAGATCTGTTGGCTGCCCCCAGCTATGATATGAAGACGTCTGCAAATGCGTTATGAAAGCTCTGGACATCAACACAGAAAGCTGGGAAGATACAGCAGATGACCAGAACAGATGGTGCAGTGTGCTCCAGAAACAATGCAGTTGGGGGGGGGGGGGGGGGGAACCTCAAATAACTGCCTGAAAAAAGCGTTGATGAACATTTTCGCTCAAAGAGAAAAAGTGAATACAGAGGCATGCAATACTTAAGTTGGTCATCGAACTGGTCATCGCACCAGTAAGCCCAGTGGCAACAAACCATGATCAATTTTGAGGGGATCTTTGACAGTTAACACAGGGATAAAGTGTTGAAGAGAAAGAGAGAGAGGGGGGGGGGGAAATTGAAAAGTTCTGGCATTACTTCTGGTGAAGATTCAACCCAAGCCAATTACAAAGTTTTCGATGAGAGTTTTTAACATTCTGCCTCAATGACTGTCTGGTCATAAAATGGAAAAGTTATGTGTAAAGTAAAAAAAACCCCAAAAAAACACACACACAACTCTTATTCAACTTGATTGACCTCTCTATGTTAGTTCTTACGATGTGTATTGCATTAATAGTTCCTTTCCCTTCCACAAATCCACACTGTTCTTCTGCTATTTCTCTTTTGATTCTATTCCTTGTCCTCATGATTATTCTGAATAGGATTTTTGTTACATGACCCATCAAGCTGATTGTATGATGGAGTTTGCATTCTATAGCCCCTGTTTTCTTTGGAAGTACAATGAAAATGGATTTTTCCAGTGTCAAATTTCATTCAGGAGGACTGTTATTTTTTATACCGAATTTCTCCAGGGCGTCAATCATCTCTGTAGTAATACTGTCTGGCCCTGGGGCTTTTCCTGGTTTCATCTTTTTCAATGCTGCTCTAACTTCATCTTTCACTATGGCTGGTCCTTCAACGTTCTTTCTTATAGTGTTCTTCGTTTCTGTCATCTTCAAAAAGACCCTTAATGTACTCTCCCCATCTATCTAATATTTTTGTCTTTTTCCATAAGCGCTCCATCTTTCGATTTTAAGCATAGAGAGGTGAATCGAATTGTATAAGGATTTATATTTAATTTTATGCTTTGCTGATTACACCAAGGCTTTCGATCGGGTAAGACATGAAGAATTGATCAACCAACTAGAAATACTCAATATCGATGGAAAATATCTACGAATAATCAGAAATCTGTATTGGGAACAAACAGCAGCAATGAGAATAGAAAACGATATAAGCTCTTTCCAAAATATCAAAAAGAGGAGTCAGACAAGGTGTTTTGTCACCATATTTGTTTTCACTTTACAGCAAAACCAACATGAAAATCCTAGAAGAATGCCCTCGACTAAAGATAGGAGGAAAAATGATAAATAACATACGTTACACAGATGACTCCATGCTAATTGCAGAAAATGAAAGGGACCTACAAAACCTCGTGAATATAATAGAAATAGAAAGCAAAAATAAAAGATTGGAGCAAAATCAGAAGAAGACTGAAGTCATAGTAATCAGTAAAAAACATGAAATCTACTCATGCAAAATAACAGCAAACGGCAAAACTTTGAGACAGATTGATAAGTTTCAATATCTGGGAACGATCATCTCATCAGATGGCAGATGCACACCAGAAGTAGCCAGCAGAATCGCCCAAGCCAGAACAGCATTCAAGAAGATGAAAAGCATTCTTACTAACAAATGTCTATCAATTAACATCAGGAAGAGAGTTCCTGAATGTCATATAGAACCGATAATGTTACATGGTTGTGAGGCATGGACAGTCAACACACACAGCCAGAACAAGATTGAGGCAGCCAAGATGTGGTTTGTAAGAAAAATGTTGAGAGTTCCATGGACAACAAAGAAAACAAACGAGACAGTCTTGATGGAGGCAGACACAAGAAGATCTTTGATGAGGAAGATTAGGAAAAGATAGGCAACATTTATAGGCGTTTCATGTGGAAAGGGGAATTAGAGCACCTGGTCACAACAGGAAAGCTAAAGGGAAAGAGAGCACAAGGTAGACCTGGGGAGAAAATACTGGACGGACTTGCAGGGTGGCTGAGGACAGAGATGGTGGAAAACGTGCTTGCGGTGACAAGGGATGGAGGGCCATAATCGCCAACACAATGTGGCAGGGCACTTGATGATGATGAAACTAAAAAATGGTATGACTGCCAAACTGGGTAGGCCCTATCCACATAAATATTGATAAGAAATTTCAACGTTTCATGGCAGGAGGGGAGAATGGCCTGGAAGAAGATCAATAATTACTGACTGCCTGAAGGTCAGAGTAAAGATGAAATGTGAACATTAAAAGAACTGTTCATTAAAAGAATTGCATTCAACATAGGCTACTGGTAAACAGTGTCTACAATTAATTTCTTTTTCACTTGGATATTGATAACATATGTGTATGTATGTAATAGAAAAAACAAACAGAAAGAAAATATTCTATTTTAGAAAATAAAAATTAGGTAAGGACAGTAAATTAAAACAGAACGCAACATACAAAAAAAAAAGGTCACTGTGACTACTGTGTGTATAAGAAAACAGCGAAGTTTTTTTCCCCAGCTTTTTCCCATCCCCCTTCTAATTACAGGAAATGGTTGGTGTTAAACAGAAAAACCTGTATATTTATTTATTTTATCATTATTATTAATACTATTATTATAGGTGTATTATGGAAGTAATGGGTTTGCGGAAATGTAAAGGAAGTTCACTGCTGTAATTACATTTACTTACAGAACAACGAAATAACAATCACGGTTGAAGCAATGTGTAGCAGACGATATTCAACGTAAACTTAATTACGCCATTTCCTTTCTGTAGAGGACGACTAGATCTAGCACAGTGACAGTGCTGTTTGAAATTTCAAGGTGAGTATTAAAAGAAAATGCTTGTCTTCCCCATTATCACTGAGACTAGGTTATTTCGTAGTTGTTTACCATAAGGTATCAGTCATAGTCTTAGAACTTTGTTGACAAAAAGAGAAACCAGAAAAACATGAAAAATGAAGCAGAAGACATATTAATCAGTTTAAAACTTTAATGATATTTAATGATACGGTCTACTGCACGAAACAAGGAAGTTTAATTGTACTTCTGCTCCACGAAACAAGAAAGTTTAACTATTTTTCTCTCAATTTTTGTATAATTGTTCTTTATTGTCGTAGTTTACGCTTGGTAAAGGCCAATTCAACTGGCGGAGGGTTTGCGCTTGTCTTGTCTCGTGATAAATACGCGTTCTGATAGGCCTACTGTTTTCTTGTAGTTCTGGTTCCTGTTTGCTTAAGTTGAAGTAGAACGAGGGCAGTCACAGTTGTTTTGGACAAAAAGTGAATTGAAGTCGAAGTCAGTGTGCGCCTCTTTGAAGCTGTCTAGATACAGATCTATATAAATTAGTATTGCAGCAGTGTAGATAGAATGTATGGTTTACTCATAATGATACAGTTTATATGATAAAAATAGATTATGAAATCCTGTGTATTAAACCATTTCTGCAAATTGATTGATTAGATTAGCAAATGTTTGTGTGGTACAGATACTGTAATACTAGCAGACCTACTAACAATACTAATACACAACAGAATTAGAGATAGTGTAGAGCTACTGATTTATTTATCATGGTTGGAAGTTTAGGCCTTAAATTATTTAGAATGTACATTTTATCGAATTGGCAGAATGACATGTTCTGAATTATTCGTAAAATCACTGACTATGCAAGAATATCAAATGTAAATAAATGTGTCATTCCTTACATATGTATAATTATCTACATGTTATGGATTACAGTGCACCTCAGTATATGATCACTATAGATGCATGTGTGTGCATGGATATGTGTGTGTATGCATGTGTGTATGTGTATGTGTGCACATGCATTTGGTTGTGTGTGATGGGTGTAAGGAGTGTACATTTGTATAGATTATATGTGTCTGCGTGCATACTTTGTAGAATCTGACCTTAAATGAAGTTTGGAATGATAATGATTCCAGTCGAGATGTGAAGTAAGGGATGACATTTTCTTTGATTTAGACTAACTTTGATCTGTACCTTTGGTGATAGGTTGAAAGTCGCATAATATATTAATCATTTAATGATGCTTATTTTCACTTAAATTGTTTAAAACTTTATTACTATTATGTAGGCCTACTTTATCATTTTGTATACATTTAGCTATATACAGTTAAAAAGATGGTGTGTTTGTATTTGTGTGGGTTACAACATACCTCAGTATGTGCATGTATATGTATATGCATGACTGTATATGTATGTGCATGCATTTATGTAGTTTGATGTATGTGCATGCATTTATGTGATTTGTACACATGCAGGCGCGCACACGTATGTGCATACATTTATGTCATTTGCACACATGCAGGTGCATGGGCATGCTCACATGTATATGTGTACATGTGACTATTTCACGGCTGTTCCCGAGCAAGATTTTAGTTTGAGAGCAGGAGCGGCTGAGGGGAGGGGGATGGGAGGGGAGAGATAAACGATAAGCAGCTGTGGACTCTCAATGGCAGCTAGCCAGTTGAGCGCTCTGCACAGAGCAGTGTGTGAGTGCAACGCGCTGAGCTGTCAAAAGGGAACCGCAGGTAATAAATAATAATAATAATATATTTTATTTATATAGCGCAAAATCTTGACAAAATCAAATCTAAGCGCTGAGCGTATACATGCATACATACCTACATACATATGAGCGTATACATGCATACATACATGCTTACATACTTACATACATAAATCTAAGCTGAGCGTATACATGCATACATACATACATAAATCTAAGCGTATACATACATACATACATACGTACGCACATGCATACATAATAATTACAATATTTATATAGCGCAAATCTCGACAAAATCAAATCCAAGCGCCGAAAAGACACACACGCACACACGCACGCACGCACGCACACACACACACACACACACACACACACACACACACACACACACACACACACACACACACACACACACACACACACATGCATGGCCACAAATGGGGAGAAAAGAATAAAAGCAATAAAAGCAAGAATAAAACCAATGGAAAACCACAGAGGTGTCCGTAATACGAGACTCGTAGAAGGCCATTTAACTTTTTATAGCGTTGCAGTACATGGGTAGGTAGCAAAAGCATTAAATTACAAAGTCTGAGTTTCACCAAGAGAAATGTGAACAATATAACCAAACGCAGGAATGGCTCATGTAGAAACTGATATTAGGAATGCAGAATTAAATTAGATATAATAGCTGTTTTGCTTGCAAAGATCAGATGACTGACAGAAGAAAAACCACATATGTAAAATAAAAAATCCAATTTAAATGACAAACTGTTCATGCACCTGCAGTTTTACAACATTCATATTTTCAGAGATGTTAGCTGCATGTGTGTGGACAACACCAAACTTACCGAATAAGTATTTTAATCGTCCACAAGGATCGTTATCAGGTTGTTTAGTAAGTATCCCATCACTTTGATATGGCACAGATTTCTCTCACAGTACTAAGATAGCAGCCTTCTTTCACACAGTGCAGAGGCTGACCATACAGGCTTACGTAGCCTCAACACTAATTGTCTTTAGTTTTAATACAGAACCAGCAGACATCCATTTGCCAATTCTTATTACCACTTCAGTCACAGATACACACGCACAACTACTAAAATACGACAACACACACACTAACAACAACAACGAATAACAGGGGAAAAAAAACAGTTTCAGTGTAAAAAATCTAAATAAAACGACGAAACTGAGTCACACACACACACACACACACACACACACACACACACCACACACACACACACACACACAAACTCTCTCTCACAGTGAGTCACACACACACACACACACACACACACACACACACACACACACATACATACATACATACATACATACATACATACATACATACATACATACATACATACACAAAAAACAAAAAAGCAAACAAACAAAAAACACACTAAGAACAAAAATGACAAAAGAAATTAAACAAAACAGCAACAAAAACAAAGAGACAACAACAGGAAAACAACAACTTAAAAATATTTTCACTCACGTACTGTCTCCCGTTTCACACGAAATAATTCCAGTATAGAAAGGTAGATGAAATACACCAAAACACACACACACACACACACACACACACACACACACACACACACACACACACACACACACACACACACACACACACACACACACACACACCACACACTACACACACACACACACACCCACAGTGAGAAATGCTGACACTCACTTACACTCTAAGTGAAGCACAACTCAAACTACATAACCAAATGAATAATTTATAGCTGCACTCGGTCAAATGATAAATAAACAATAAGGATTCCAAAAAATGAATTGACAAAGAGTGCACAATTTTGTTCCACACAACGCCAAAGTTGATGATAAAATGGCTTAAATCACTGTACAGCACAGTATTAATCCTCTGTTTCCCTTGCCACTAGACTAAGGAATGCAGAAACATATAGCTACGAGGTAAGGGCGGACGTCTGATATCTGACATCTGGTGCCATGCTGGCCAACCAACTAAAAGGCGAAAAAGGCAGGTACTGAAACAGCCGTGATTTATCTAAATATATAATATGTATACATGTCTCTGTTGATCTATATAGTATCATATATATATACATAGATATAGATATAGATAGGTAGGTATACAGAGAGAGAGAGAGAGAAGGAAGGAAATGAACCAATGACAAAATGTCGTAATAACATGCCTTGTGTGTTTTGATTTGAAAAAAATTTGTACAAAAATATTTTTCTTTGTTTTTTTAATTTTTTTTATAGAGATAAATACTACAATATCAGGTAAATAAGTTGGATTGCGTTAATACTGATCTTTGTAAAAAGAAAACCGTCAGATTCAGAACCAGTCATGCCAAAATGGGACATCCACTGACTTGCCACACACATCAAGTCTATATAAGTTTTTATAACTGTCCCGAAGTTGGGATGCAAACTAGAATGTATTAAATGATTAAACTATAGGTTTGCCAACATTTTAGGTCCTGGAACATACTGACACCTATTTTGGTTAAGTTTTAGCCAAATCTAAAGTGAACTTTGTCAAATGTGATTCATCATGTCTGGGACTGGGAGACATGACATCAAACTTAAACACCACTGCTTTCTGCTTTCTTGGAAACAATCCAACGTTTTAATTTTATCAAATTAAATGATTTAATTTAAATTGAATTCCCATCTTCTGTCTTTTTCGCCTGTGTCAGTTTCTTTCATTTATTATTTACTAAATCATAATGATTAAAGAAAGGGGGTGTTTTTCAGTCCAGTTTTTATATTTTCAGCAGAAATCTGGAGCACCCAAAGAACTGTTTCCCCAAGAGTTTTACCAATTTGTTATGTTTATCATTTGATGAAAGATGTTATTGGTTTGTAGCATTAACAGAGGAGTTTGACAAGATAAATGTCAGAATGATAGATCAAATATAAACACGGTTCAAAGTATTCTGTGTGATTAATGTTCATGGGACTGTTAATGTATTTCACACTATCCACCCTCCCCCCTCCCCCCACCACCACTCAACACACCCACATGTAGTTAAAACAAACTTTGCATATAAGAGATAATACTTTAATTTCAATTGTTGCTTCCAAGGTTTGCAAGTATCAAGTTACTTCAGTGAGGACTTACAAATGGATCTTTGCAAATAAGAATATTGTAGTGACTTTGTATACCAACTTCATTCTGGAAAAGTTTGAAATAAGTGACTAACTACAAAATATGTCTGTGCATACAATGGCTCAGCATGTCACTGACTTTCTAAGAAAGTTATGCAGCTTTTGGGGGATAGTTTTCTTGTTCAAATTTGATTCACATGATTTAAAAATGAAGAACTAACTATGGCTTGACCATCTTCCTTGCTTTTTGAACTAATTTTATCTGTTACTTTATTGCATTCATGTTCTACAGTTGTACAAAACTGAACTCCATTGTTCTTGTCACGTCCTTACTGAAAACTGTCTCAACTGACACTTGTCCATTCTTTCAAGAAGAAAAAGTACAAAAGACAAATGGAGAGCTTCTGTGTGTTTGCTTTTTCTTGAAAATGGGCAGGGTAATTTGTTTTACGCTCATTAGCATCTAAAGTGGATATTTGCATGATGTCTCATGATATACAAAAATAAACTGGTGATGGACATGATAGTGGACATGAAAATGTACCTCATTCCTCACTTACAAGTTACATAGTTACAAATTGGCAGACTCCTAGTGTTGATACATAACTTTAGTAACAACAACCTTTTTTTTAAAACAATTTTTTCTTAAATTCTAAATTATTTAAAAAAATAAAAAACAAAACAAAAAACAAAACAAAAACAAAAAATCACCCATCTCTCTTGAAAACCCCAGTTTCATAACCCTTGCTTTGCTATTATTGTACAATTGTAGACATTCTTTATGACAAGCATCACAGGAGACTTTTCACTGGGTGATGTGACTTTTTCCATTACATCATAGAAAATATAGTACAAGTTATCTTTTCCTTTCTGTTTCCATGCAAGCAAATGGTTTAACTTTATAAAATTAGAGATTTTTAAGTTTTCAAACTCACCGTTATGACACAAGACATATCATCAACTCTCTGTCCAATCACAATATGACTCAACACATTTCTGAACCAACCCATCAAAAAGGTCACATTCTTGACTGGATCATTTCTCGTGATCACCACAATTCAGCTACTAACAACTGCTTAGTTCTTTCTACCCGTCTAACTTCAGCCCTTCCATCTGACCACTCTGCAATTCTCTGTTCTCTTGACATTTCTCCTCCTTCCCGTACCACGCGCACAGTGACTCGACGCAATCTCAAATCTATCGACCTCTCCACATTTTCATCTGATGCCTTCCGTCTCCTTTCTGAAAAGTCACATAACCTTGCCGATGAATTCTATACTACTCTCCACCATCTTCTGGACACTCATGCTCCAGCCACAACCCGTCTTTTACCTGACCGCCCCCCTACCCCCTGGCTCACTCATGAGATTGCCTGTGCAAAACGTGCCCGCCGCAGAGCAGAGCGCCGCTGGCGCAAATCCAAACTCACTGTACACAGGCAACTTTTCCAAGCCTCTAAAACAAAAGTGTCCACCCTCATTGCATCTGCAAAAACAAGCTATTTCCAAACCAAAATCCTGAATGCCTCTTCTTCAAAAGAACTCTTTACAACCATGAATCATCTCCTTGGCACACGAAAAGACTTACCTCTCCCAACAAAACATACAAATGAAGAACTCCCATCTGTATTCTCTAAGTATTTCACCACCAAAATACAAACTCTTCGTGACAGGCTTGACAGGACACCCTGTCAACCATGCCCACCTGACCCTTCCTTCTCTGGCACACCTCTCACTACTTTTACCCCAGTCTCACAAGAAGAAATTTTCAACACAATCAGATCCATGTCGTTCAAAACCTGCGAACTGGATCCTCTTCCAGGTTCTCTCTACTCCGATTGTCTCCCTACTCTCCTCCCATTCATCACTGACATCATCAACACTTCTTTTCAAACTGGAACTGTCCCAGATTCTTTCAAGTCTGCTATTGTTCACCCTCTCCTCAAGAAATACAATTTAGACCCAAATGAACTGAAAAATTACAGGCCTATCTCTAATCTCTCTTTCTTGTCAAAACTCCTTGAAAAAGTCGTCCTCAACCAGCTGAACTCTCACCTGTCTGCCAACAATCTCCTCAATCCTTTCCAGTCAGCCTACCGCCAGTGCCATAGCACTGAAACTGCCCTACTACACATTCTCAACAATCTCCTCCTTGCAACTGATACTGGCAAAGTCTCTCTCCTCACACTCCTTGATCTGTCTGCAGCTTTCGATACCATTGACCATGGTATTCTCCTTTCTAGACTTCATCATACTTTTGGCATCTCTGACATTGCTCTCTCCTTTTTCACTTCGTATTTATCAAACAGAAAACAAACTGTTCTCATCAATGGCACTTACTCTCAACCTGCATACCTGACCTGTGGTGTTCCACAAGGATCTGTCCTTGGCCCTGTTCTTTTCACTCTTTATACCTCCCCCCTGTCCACCATCATCAATTCCCATTCTATAAAACACCACTTCTATGCTGATGACACCCAACTTCAAGATAGTGACTCACCTGATAATATACAGCGCCTGTTGACTCGCACCACTGAGTGTTACTCGGACATTAAGAACTGGATGACACACAATAGACTTCAGCTTAATGACGACAAGACAGAAGCTATCCTCATTGGCACCCGTCAGAAACTTTCCCAGCTGCCTCCTCTTTCTCTCCCATTATGTAACACATCAGTCCCAATTTCTGATTCAGCTAAAAACCTTGGTGTCTGCATTGACTCTACCCTGTCCATGAACAACTTTGTTTCTCAAACTGCCAGATCTTGCTACTATCATCTCCATCGTATAAGCCTGATCAGGAAGTATCTCTCTGTCGAAACAACTGCAAAACTCGTTCTCTCCTTCATAATGTCTCGCATTGACTATTGCAATTCACTCCTGTCTGGTCTTCCTGCCTCCACCATTCACATCCTACAGCGCATTCAAAACAATGCTGTACGCCTTGTACTCAAAAAGAAAAAAGCTGACCACATATCTCCTCTCCTGGCACAACTTCACTGGCTCCCTGTATCAAAGCGCATACAGTACAAACTAGACACCATGTGCTACAAAAGCCTCAATAACGCAGCCCCGATTACCTGTCAAGCCTACTTGAGATCTATGTTCCCTCACGTACCCTCGCTCTGCCTCCGATCCTCTGACTTTTCGCTTTCCACGCACTAAGCTCAATACCTATGGTCCACGAGCCTTCTCTGTTTCTGGTCCACTCTCCTGGAACAAACTTCCTCTCTCAGTCCGTCAGCAACCTACTTTTGCCTCCTTCAAGTCCGCTCTCAAAACTCACCTTTTCTCCTCTGCATAAAATCCTAACCTCACTCAACCCCCCTCTGCAGCCTGTCTCCGCTCGGAGGGGAATCACTTTGTTTTAATATATAATTGTATATGATGTGCTCTCTGTGGTTTTCCATTGGTTTTATTCTTGCTTTTATTGCTTTTATTCTTTTCTCCCCATTTGTGGCCATGCATGTGTGTGTGTGTGTGTGGTGTGTGTGTGTGTGTGTGTGTGTGTGTGGTGTGTGGTGTGTGTGTGTGGTGCGTGCGTGCGTGTGTGCGTGTGTGTCTTTTCGGCGCTTGGATTTGATTTTGTCGAGATTTGCGCTATATAAATATTGTAATTATTATGTATGTATGTATGTATGTATGTATGTATGTATATGTATGTATGTATGTATGTATGTATGTATGTATGTAGTATGTATGGTATGTATGTATGTATGTATTGTACTGTATACGCTTAGATTTATGTATGTATGTATGTATGTATGCATGTATACGCTTCAGCTTAGATTATGTATGTAAGTATGTAAGCATGTATGTATACATGTATACGCTCATATGTATGTAGTATGTTGCATGTATTCGCTCAGCGCTTAGATTTGATTTTGTCAAGATTTTGCGCTATATAAATAAAATATATTATTATTATTATTATTATATACTGTGTCCTTTTCTTTAAATTGAAAAAAAATTTTAATAATTTGTTTTTCTTGTTTGCACACGTGGATAGATTGGTAGGTAGGTAGGTAGATAGATTTTGTGTGTGTGTGTGTGTGTGTGTGTGTGTGTGTGTTGTGTGTGTGTGTGTGTGTGTGTGTGTGTGTGTGTGTGCAGGGCTGAATTTAGCAAGCCAGGCTAAGGAGCCAGCCGGGCTCCTAACCTGGGAAGTTGAGGTTGCCAGAAAATTTTTCAGGTTGCCAAACCCTTTGATTGAAAATGCGGTCCTATTTTAAATTGTATAACTATTGACGTGCATTGTATGTAAGCTCTGAGCACTCTCCTTCTGGCAACAATCTCTGTGTCCAATTGACTGCTCATGTTTTTTGATCGAATCAAGTTTAAACAAATTTGTGCCGATTACAAAGGACTGCTGCTGCTGTTTGTAGGTTGTCATCCATTTTCTGCAGGGTGCACAGTGCATCTCCTTCTTATCGGCATCGTACACAAGCCATGCTCTCTCCTCCCCTGTGTCTGTCCTCTTCCATCCAGGCACCCACTTTCGATCTCTCTTCTCTTCTTCATATTCCTTCTTCTGCCTCTTTATTTCTTCTTCTGATTTTTTTTCTTTGCTGGAGGCTCAGAGACACCGATTAAAAAACGGTGCATGATTGCCGAAAGAACAGCGAAAATAGATCTATCTACGGCAAGTCTCGCGTGACTCATGAGTCATCGGGAAAGCCCGGTGCTGACTCTAGCAGTGACGAAAGATGGCACGGGAAGCTGAAGCGTTGTACGTGTGTCGGAT
>JAPXFY010001701.1:17500-25000 GCA_030674185.1 Monoplex corrugatus | reverse complement strand
CACTTTAACCCTCTAACTCCCGCACCCTATCCACCAACTGCAAAAAACTTAACCCTTTGACTCCCTATCCTATCCACCAGCTTCCTGCTGTGATGCCCTAAATCCCACACTTTACCCCTCTGACTCCCGCACCCCATCCACCAAACTGCAGAAACTTAACCCTTGACTCCCTCACCCACTCCACCAGCTTCCTGCAGGAAGCTGGTGGATAGGGTGAGGGAGTCAAAGGGTTAAGTTTTTTGCTTTGATAGCATGGTTGACATTGGTGATGGAATCAAAGGGTTAAGTTTTTGCTTTGCTAGCACGGTTGATAGTGCAGGATGTGGTGGACAGGGTGCAGGAGTCAAAGAGTTAAGGTTTGTAAGCAAGGGGTGTACTCCTACAAACATACAAACATAAACTTAACGATCGTTGTGTTGGAGTTTGCAGTTTGTTCAAGTGGGAGAGATTTTCACCACCACAGTAGGTCATTTCCATACGCGCTCCAACCCAAACCTTACAGATCAGGGGGGTAGGTATCGCTCTCCAGGATAGTCTTGTTGCACACGGTTTTCAGTTCACACAGCTGCCTACAAATGGCTGCCCCTGTAGACGGTTGGGGAAGGTAAAGCAGCGTCTTGAAATGGGGAGGGACGGAGATGGACCTATGAAACACTAAGCTGACACCACCAGAATAATGGAAACGATAAGACAGGCAGCAGACAGGCCAGTGTTTAATGTTATGGGCTGGGGGACACACGGAATAAAATGAAGACGCGTAGTTAATTCACAAAACAAGACAGGCGGAAATTTTCGGGCCGGCTGCGCTAAACATCAGGCAAGTTACCTCCGTTGTTGCTACTTTCTGCACTGGTTGCCCGTTTCTTTAAAAAAAAATTCATACAAAATCAACACATTATGGCACAAGTGTATTAATGGTGCTGCACCTGTTTATCTTCGTGACCACTTCCGAATGTACACACCTGCCCGACCTCTCCGTTCTGCTTTTGATACTAGTTGTCTACAAATTCCTCGATATAAGTGTACCACAGTTGGTCTCTGCTCTTTTTCTGTGTCTGGTCCATACAACTGAAACGTTCTTCTTTCCCTGTCTTTTCGACAGTCACAAACTCTTCTTCCTTCAAGTCTATCTTGAAGACATAACTTTTTGTCCAGCAGTGATTCCCCTCTGTATATGTTCAGTCTTTTGTCTCACTGCCGTCCTGTCCTCCCCCTCGAGTTTGTGTGTGCTTGGTCGTTGTTGGGTGATTGCTTTGATGAATGATGAGAGTGCGCCTGTCTGTTTTGTCAATTATATTCACAAGAAGTTTGAGGAGTGTTCTGAGCTTACTGTTTTTGTACCTTGTATCTGCTTCTATGCTAGCTGAATGGATAGCGCAAACTGTGTTAGATTTGAGAAGTTCTTATACAACATGGGAGATAATTCTCAAGAGTTGTGTCCTTTGATTAAATTATATTCACACCAGAAACATAGCAAAATAGAAATGATAACGCGTGTTTAATTCGCAAAACAAGACAGGTGCAAAATGTCGGCCGACTGGCTTTTGTCAAGCGTACATAAGAGATAAAAATAATAAAATAAACAAACAAACAAACAAACAAACACAGACGCCGTTTGGTGTAGTGGTTAGAGCAACGGACTACCGACTGGAAGGTTGTGGTTTCGAATCCCCATCAGTACCTTCAAAAAACATTGTGGGAATTTTCGGATCTAACCGGCTCCTACCCAGAGTTGGTGGGCGTGCTATGGGCTCATTCAGAAGACTGGTGACAACACATTCGAGTCTCATCCACTTCACGGATGCGTCATTGAGGGTCATGCTAAATCTTCTGACCAGCACCGCAGGTGTCTGTGTCTCTGGGGCCTGGTTGACCCCAGGATAGATTATGATAGTAAGCGTAGAGAACAACCCTGTCACGCAGTCTCAGTCCTAGATGGAACTCCATAGCATCATGATTATCATCCTCATCGACATCATCATCATCATAGCATTGTAAAAACTGTTCCAGCTTCTGTGGCCATCAAGGTAGCGTTGAAATTTGGGACGAAGAAAAAGGTGAGCACCAAGTCAACTCCCTGAGTGCAGTGATAAAAAAAGACAAAAAAAGACACAAAACAACAAGACATCCCCCACGTTTTGTTTAATTTAGTCTCATGGTGGTCTGATCTCTGCCACCTCACTCTTCCTACCACCTTAGGATTACGCGACCACTTTTTCGAGCACGTTTGCAAAGTGTAACGTGTCCTGCAAATCCATGTGGAAATCGGTAAAGTGCTGTCTTCGCCGAGGTTCTGTATCAGTACAGTATACACTCTGTCATTGTACTTGTATTATATGACTGTCTTTCCCCACCCCCCACACACCCCCCCCCACATCTCAGGAGGAGGTCAAGCGAGGGTGTGTAGCTGACAGGTTAACCTCACGTGCTGGTCATTGTTGTCAATCATCAGGACCTTTGATGACTGCACGTGATGGCAGGAACAGACACGCGCAGAAAGACCGGAAGTCAGCTCTGTCACATTGTGTGTGATGTGATCCTATCGCTATGTCACGAGGCTCGTAAGCATACAGGGATATATGTGTACATACATATACATTATATATATACATATAATATATATATATATTATATTATCATAACATACATACATTCATACAGACATACAGACATACAGACAGACATATATGTGTGTGTGTGTGTGGAGAGAGAGAGAGAGAGGAGAAAGAGCGAGTCAGTGTGTATAAGTGTGTGTTTGTATGTATGTATTATGTGTGTGGAGGGGGGGGGATGAAAGGTGTTTCAATGTTTACAGATAGAACAAATATGGCTGATATAGAGCTAAATAAAGTCGCTTCGTCTTTCAACTGCCTTCACTTTAATTTTACGGTAAATTTCTGTTATAAGCTGGAGGACTGATGTTTGGTTTCTGTTGACTTTTGCGGCAAAATCCAAAACAAGTGTGACTGCCCACGTTCAAGCAAACAGGAACCAGAAAAAAACACGAAAGAAGAATGTGAACGCGTATTTAATACAACAAAACAAGACAGGCGCAAATTTTCGGCCAACTGGCCTTTGTCAAGCGTAAGATTACAAACAAACAAACACCAGATACAAAAAAAATTGAGAAAAAGACTGAAACTTCCCTGCTGCTGTCTTCAATTTGCAGCAAATTTCTGTCCCTGGATGAAAGGAATATGTTTAGCTTCTGTTGTTGAACTCGGCGGCAAATTTCTGATATTAGATAACGGGCCAGTGTTTATCTCGTGTTGAATTTTGCAGGAAATTTCTGTTATTAGATAAAAAGCCAATGTCTAACGTGTTTTTAATTTTGTGGCAAATTTCTGTAACTAGATGGAAGGCCACTGCTCAGCTTCAGTTCAAATTTGCTGCAAATTTCTGTTACTGTATGGAAGACCACTTTAAAACTTTTTTTTTTTTTTAGTTAATTTAAGCTTGTAAAGGAGGACCCAGAATTTTGGGTAGTAAGTTTGGACTTTGTTCAAGAGGGTTTCAGACAATTTCATAAGCGTTTCACCCAGATCTGCCAATAATTATCTTCAGACTCCCCGAGCTTGCGCAAAATTATATGAGCTGCCAAGATCTTGAAATGGGGAGGCAGGGAGATGAGATCTATCAAATACTAAGCTGACATCACCAGAATGATGGAAACAGGACGGGAAGCCAACAGGCCAGTTTTTAATGTTTCGGGCTGGGATTGAACTCGAGGTATCAGGTCTAGAGTCCACAGTTCTATCAGAAGTATGTATAATACCCCAACCACGCATCTGTCTATTTGCCAGTTTATGTCTGTGGTATCATGAGGCAGACAGCTTGATATATCGTTTGTCATAGAGTGAGGTGCCTGTCTGTTTGCCAGTTTATATCTGTGGTATCATGAGTCAGACAGCTTGGTGACAGTCACATATCGTGTCGTGGGGTGAGGTGCCTGTCTCTTTGCCCCTCTATGTCTGTGATACGATGAGGTAGGCAGCCTGGTGAGTCATATATCGTGTGCCACAGGATGAGGTGCCTGTCTGTCTGCCTTTCTATGTCTGTGGTATAGAGAGCTAGGCAGGTTGGTGGCAGTCATAGATCATATTATATTGATGTGCCTGTCTGTCTGCCTTTCTATGTCTGTGGTATAGAGACATAGTCGGATAGATGTATCCGCTACTGGTAACCTGGAACCCAGTACTACCTGTCACAGGGTCGAATTGCTGGCGACTAAACCAGCAACCCCACCAGTCCTCTCAGGAGGATGGTGAGGAGGGTGGCTAGAAACCCTGGTGGAAATAAATTAGATCCATCAAAGGGCGCCAGCTCTGGAGAGCTACCCGCGGCCATCTAGCTAAGGGAGTAAACCCTGACAGTAAATCCGGTGTGGGGCCCCTAAGGCGGCTGGATGTCACTTTCCGGCAGCTCCTGCGGCCGCGTTGGCACCAAAACGTAACAGCCCTGCTGTTCCTTTGGATCTGTCAGCGAGATGGAGAGGGGGGACAAGTTGCATGGGCAACAGCCTGTCTTCCATATTACACTGCCCAGGCTTACATCCGTCCGTTCATCCACAAACACTCTGCACCTACGACCTGGAGAGGACACTACAGCCTCGCTACTAACACTAGTGTCGGCACAACACGGGAAGCAACAGATACCGGTGATAAGTCATTGCTCAACTGGCGTAGAGCTGACGCCAGGGGTTGCTTTTGACGGTGGGAGAGACCTTCGTGTCTTACTGGACAGCTACCGCCCACCTAAGCTGGGCAGCCCCCAGCCAGTTAGGTGCTGTCCCGCCACGACCTGCCTTCTTCATTGGGTGCATCAAGATTAGGAGAAAATCTGACAAGCAGGTCGTTAATTACCGCACCAAACAAAAATTCAAATTCAAATTCAAGAAACGGATCAGGAAAAGGATCAGCAGTGAAACTGGGCTGTTGGAATGTCCGAACAATGATGCCTGGGCTCTCCCAATATCTGCAAGACATCAGCGACGCCAGAAAAACCGCCGTCATAAACAGCGAACTAAGGAGGCTCAATGTGGACATTGCCACTCTGCAGGAAACACGGCTGGCTGACTCAGGAACACTAAAGGAAAGGGACTACACCTTCTTCTGGCAAGGAAAGAGTTCTGATGCCCCAAGAGAGCACGGAGTAGGCTTTGCAGTAAGGAACAGCCTGCTGAACATGATTGAACCAGGCAGCGGCGGTTCAGAACGACTCTTGACTCTCCGCCTCAACACCACCGAAGGCTATGTCACTCTCACCAGCGTTTATGCCCCAACTCTGTCCGCCTCTCCAGACACCAAGGATGAGTTCTACGAAAATCTTGCATCAACCATAAGGAACATCCCCAGGACAGAACAACTTGTTCTCCTGGGCGACTTCAACGCCAGAGTGGGTGCAGACAATGACTCATGGCCCTTCTGCCTCGGTTCCTTTGGAGTGGGGAAAATGAATGAGAATGGACAGCGACTGCTTGAGTTTTGCGCCTGCCATGAACTGTGCATCGCCAACTCCTTCTTCAAAACGAAGCCTCAGCACAAAGTCTCCTGGAGGCATCCCCGCTCAAAACATTGGCACCAACTGGATTTGATCCTAGTAAGACGTGCCGCTATCAAAAACGTTCTCCACACTCGCTCTTATCACAGCGCAGACTGCGACACAGACCACTCTCTGGTATGTTGCAAGATCAGGCTACAACCAAAGAAGTTCCACTGCTCAAAGAAACAAGGGAACCCTCGCATTGACGTCAGCAAGATGTCTCAGCCAGATCTTGTAGAACAGTTCGCAGAGGCCTTTCAGAGAGAATACGATGCATTGCAGCCCAGAGACTCTGCCACTGAGAGATGGGAAACGCTACGAGACACCATGCACCGCATTGCTATGGCCACCTTTGGGAAGAAAACTGTGAAGTCCCACGACTGGTTTGAGGCCAAATCATCAGAGATGACTCCCACTGTTGAGGCCAAGCGTGCCGCACTCACCAAGTATAAGCGGTCACCCAGTGAGAAGAACCTGCAAATCCTCAGGACTGCCAGAAGTAAGGTTCAGCTTAACGCCAGGCGCTGCGCAAACGAGTACTGGACAGAGCTCAGCGAAGAGATACAGAGTGCTGCTGAAAGCGGCAACATCCGAGGAATGTATGATGGCATCAAGAAGGCACTGGGACCAACACAGAGCAAGATCGCCCCCCTCAAATCCTCCACTGGGGAAGTAATCAGCAATCCTAGCCAACAGATGGAAAGATGGGCGGAACACTACTCCGACCTCTACTCCACACAGAACATGGTGTCCCCTTAACCCTCGATGCCATCAAGTGCATGCCGGTAATGGAAGAACTTGACGCAGAGCCAACTGCGGACGAACTCAGCAAGGCCATTGATAGCCTGGCATCAGGGAAGGCACCTGGCAACGACGGAATTCCCCCAGACCTCATCAAGCACTGCAAGACTTCTCTTCTGCACCCTTTGCACGCAGTTCTCTGTCAGTGTTGGAATGAGGGAGTTGTACCACAGGACATGAGGGACGTCAAGATCGTCACCCTGTACAAAAACAAGGGCGAAAGGAGCGACTGCAACAACTACAGAGGTATCTTGCTCGTCAGCATCGTTGGCAAAGTCTATGCTCGGGTCCTCCTAATCCGCCTGCAGAAACTGGCTGAACGCGTCTACCCGGAATCACAGTGTGGTTTTCGAGCAGAGAGATCCACGGTAGACATGTCTTCTCCCTTCGCCAAATCCAGGAGAAGTGCAGAGAGCAGCGGATGCCCCTGTATGTGGCATTCATTGACCTCACCAAGGCCTTTGACCTAGTCAGCAGAGATGGCCTTTTCAGGGCTCTCCGAAAAATCGGCTGCCCCCCCAAACTGCACAGCTTAATTGAGTCCTTCCACTCAAACATGAAAGGGATGGTGCAGTTCAACGGAAACCTCTCCAAGCCCTTCGACGTACGCAGCGGTGTGAAACAAGGCTGCGTCCTGGCCCCAAACCTCTTTGGAATCTTCTTCGCTCTCCTCCTGAGGCATGCGTTCAGCACAGCGCAAGAAGGGATCCACCTGCGGACCAGATCAGATGGCAGGCTCTTCAACCTCGCCCGCCTCAGAGCAAGGACAAAGGTCCGTGAAGCCCTCATCAGAGACATGCTATTTGCCGACGATGCCGCAGTTGTGACCCATACTCAGCGGGACTTGCAGTCACTAATGGACCGCTTCTCCCAGGCCTGCAAAGATTTTGGTCTGACCATCAGTCTTAAGAAGACAAACGTCCTGGGCCAAGACACGCCATCTCCACCAGCCATCACCATTGATGACTACGAGCTTGAAGCCATCCATCAATTCACATATCTTGGGTCCACCATCACCGATAACCTCTCCCTTGACACAGAGGTCGACAAGAGGATCGGGAAGGCAGCCACAACACTAGCCCGCCTCACACAAAGGGTGTGGACAAATCCCAAGCTGACCACAAAGACAAAGATGGCTGTATACAACGCCTGTGTCCT
>JAPXFY010001701.1:2500-10000 GCA_030674185.1 Monoplex corrugatus | reverse complement strand
GCATCTTCGATCGTTCTTCATCCGTAAATTATTGGCAGAATTACATAGGACTTTTGCTATAGAAAGAAGCCCCGGCTGTCATCCGCACATCTGCCATAAACTACTTCTGGCTCTGGGGGAATTACTTAACCCTTTGACTCCCGCAACCTATCCACCGTCTGCAAAAACTTAACCCTTTGACTCCCTCACCCTATCCACCAGCTTCCTGCAGGAAGCTGGTGGATAGGGTGAGGGAGTCAAAGGGTTAAGTTTTTTTGCTTTGCTAGCATGGTTGACAATGGAGGATGCGGGAGTCAGAGGGTTAACAAGATGCAGTGTACTAGTTTATTGTCCATGATACCATTGGCTTGTAGGGCAACAACGAAGATTTTCCGCTTCTGTCTGTTTTGGCCCAGCCTGTATATGTGTAAGGAAGATTAAGAAACATTTATAGGCCATTTTATGAGGAAAGGAGAATTAGAGCACCTGGTCACAGCAGGAAAGCTGGAGGGAAAGAGAGCACCAGGTAGACCCAGGGAGAAAAGGTTGGACGGACTTGCAGGGTGGCTGAAGACAGAGAAGGTGGAAGATGTGCTTGCGGCAACACGGAATGGATGCATATGGAGGGCCATGATCGCCAACGCCGTGCGACAGGCCACTTGATGATGTGTGTGTGTTTGAGGTTTGAGGTCAGTCTTGAGTCTACCCCTCTGGGAATGCCGGGGGCTCTTTCAGCATAAATAATATCCCCACAGTCCTTGAATGTTATATAGAACCAATACTGTTGTACGGAAGCGAGATGTGGACAGTCAGCTAGCAAAGCCAGAGCAAGAATGAGGCAGCCGAGATGTGGTTTCTCAGAAAAATGTTGAGAGTTCCATGGACAGCAAAGAAAACAAACGAGACAGTCTTGATGGAGGCAGACACAAGTAGATCATTCATAAGGAAGATTAGGAAAAGACAGGCAACATTTATAGGCCATTTTATGAGGAAGGGGATTTGGAGCACCTGGTCACAACTGGAAAGCTGGAGGGAAAGAGAGCACCAGGTAGACCCAGGGAGAGAATGCTGGACGGACTTGCAGAGTGGCCGGGGATGAGGAGGGTGGGGGAGATTCTAGGGGCAACGAGAGATAGAGATGGTTGGAAGTCCATAGTCGCCAACGCCATGCGGCAGGGCATCTGATGATGATGATGAATATCCCCACGTTTTGGAAATTCTGTGCCAGAACTTTCTTCTTTTTTGCACTCTTTTTAGTTTCTTCCTTCCTCCTTTGCTTTCTGTCATTTCTTCCTATCTTTCAGTATAAATAGTATCCCCACCTTCTGGAAATTCTGTGCCAGAAATTTCTTTCTTACTTTCACTCTTTTTAGTTTTCTTCGCTCCTCATTCGCTTTCTGTCATTTCTTCCTATCTTTCAGTATAAATAGTATGTCCATCTTCAAAAAATTCTGTGCCAGAAATTTCTTTCTTACTTTCACTCTTTTTAGCTTTCTTCCTTCCTCCTTTGCTTTCTGTCATTTCTTCCTATCTTTCAGTATAAATAGTATACCCACCTTCGGGAAATTCTGTGCCAGAAATTTCTTCTTTTCTGTCACTCTTTTTTTGTTAGTTTCTTCCTTCCTCCTTTGCTTTCTGTCATCTCTTCTTCTTATTTTATTTATTTATTTATTTTTTGCCTTGCTGGCCTATTCATCTTTTTCCATAAAGCCTGGCTTGCTTTTTTTTTTTTTTTATAGGATTGTTAACTGGGTACGTCCATTGATTGTGTTTTTGTGCAGAAGCGATTTTAGGCAATGTAGGTCAGTTTATATATATAGATGTTAGTGTACTTAGTGATGTGTACATTTCTGTTCAGCTTTGTCTGTTGTTTTAATAAATCCCCTGGTAATGAATTAGAGAGAGTGATCATGACGTCAATGTCAGGGGCGTATCCTTAGATTATGTGCGCAATTGCATTGGTATGTGTACTTAATTCTCTTTTCCTTTTTTTGCCCTGTTGATGTACTCTGTGTGTGTGTGTGTTGAAACAGTTACGGCCCTTATATGGCTCTACGCCGTCGGCTGGGCTTTAAACAATTTATCGAAAAACTCTTTCAATCCCAACCCTGTCTATCAGCTTTCAGCATATAACTTTTTTTTTACTCCCTAACAGTATTTAACACCAGGAAAAGAGTTCTTGCGTGTTATGTAGAACCGATACTGTTGTACGGTTGTGAGGCGTGGACAGTCAACACGCAAAGCCAGACCAAGATTGAGGCAACTGAAACGTGGTTTCCTAGAAGAATATTGTGAGTTCCATGGACAGCAAAGAAAACAACAACATCAACAACAAAACAAAACACCAAGAAAGTCTTGAAGAAGGTAGACACAAGAAGATCATTGATAAAGATTAGGCCGGAAAAGACAACCAAGATTTATAGGACATTTTATGAAGAAAGAGGAATTAGAGCACCTGGTCACAACAGGAAAGCTGGAGGGAAAGAGAACACCAGGTTGACCAGGGAAAAAAATATTGGACGGACTTGCAGGGTGGCTGAGGACAGAGAGGGTGGAAGATGTACTTGCAGCGACAACGGATAGATTCGTATGGAGGGCCATGATCACCAGCGCCATGCGGCAGGGCACATGGTGATGATGATGATGATGATGATGATGATGATGATGATGATGATGATGATGATGATGATGATGATGGTGATGATGATGATGATGACGACTCCTTAAACCGGTTCACCAGTTTTCGGCAGGCAACCTTTTTCTTCCTCACCCTATCCACCAGCTTCCTTTTTAACCCCTTCGCTGTGTCCACCATCTTTCCTTTTACCCTCTTAGTTTGTCCACCAGCATCCCTCTAACTCCCTCACCCTGTCACCCGCAGGAAGCTGTTGTACAGGGTGAGGGAATCATCATCATCATCATATCATCATCATCATCATCATGTGCCCTGCCGCATGGCGTTAGCAATCATGGCCCTCCACACGAATCTATCCCCTTGTCGCTGCAAGTACATCTCCCACCCTCTCCGTCTTCAGCCTCCCTGCAAGTCCGTCCAATATTTTCTCCCTGGTGTTCTCTTTCCCTCCAGCTTTCCTGTTGTGACCAGGTGCTCTAATTCCCCTTTTCCCCATAAATGTTGCTTGTCTTTTCGTAATCTTCTTTATTTATGATCTTTTTGTGTCTGCCTCCTTCAAGACTGTCTGCGTTTGTTTTCTTTAATGTCCATAGTACTCTCAACATTCTTCTTCGAAACCACATTTCAGTTGCCTCAATTTTGTTCCGACTTTGTGTATTGACTGTCCGCGCCTCACAACCGTACAACAGTATCGGTTCTACGTAGCATTCAAGAACTCTCTTCCTGGTGTTAATTGATAGGCGTTTGTTGGTAAGAATGCTGTTCATCTTCTTGAATGCTGTTTTGGCTTGAAGGTTAAAGGAATAAAATAGTTTAAATTATGGGGACGGGGGGGGGGGGGAGGGGGCGAAGAGCTGGGGATAATGTCAGCTTATACCAGAGGCCTGTTACACAAAGCTCACCTGTGCTGACCCTACCTAACCTAACCTGACCTGTCCTGTCCTGTCCTGTCCTGACCTCACCCCTTTCAGCATGGTAGAGATGTAGGTCATGATTGCTCTCCCCCTACCCCCCCCCCTATTCCACCACACCCTCCCAACGACGCCAGTGGCGAGATGTCTGATATCCATCCACTCCTGTCTTTGTGCCTTGTAGTCTTCCCAAATGCTTGTAATTGGGTCTGTTATTTCATCCGTCTGTCTCACATATCACAAGATCTCTGTCTGTCTTCTCATTAAAATAATGAAAGGAAATAAAAAGGGAGAGACGGGAGATAGAGAGAGAGAGAGAGACAGAGAGAGAGAGGAAGAGAGAGAGAGAGGTGGGAGAGATAGAGAGAGAGAGAAGAGTGAGTGAGAGAGAGAGGAGTGAGTGAGAGAGAGACAGAGAGAGAAAAGAGAGAGAGCAGAACGAGCTTTGCTTAGAGAGAGAGAGACAGAGACAGACAGACAGACAGAGAGAGGAAGAGAGAGAGCGGAAGAGATAGATAGATACAGAGAAGAGTGAGTGAGAGAGAGAGAGAGAGAGGAGTGAGTGAGTGAGAGAGAGAGAGAGAAAAGAGAGAGAGAGAGCAGAACGAGCTTCTCTTAGAGAGAGAGAGAGAGAGAGAGAGAGAGAGAGAGAGAGAGAGAGAGAGAGAGAGAGAGAGAGAGACACACACACACACACCACTTTCGATCAAACGCACATGAACTTGAAATTGACAGAGGTCGTTACTACATTACTGAGACAAGAACGACATTTACAGCCTATGGGGTGAGTCATAGAGAACAAACTACTTGGGTCATTGATAACTGGTCTCTATAGACTGTAGATCACGTCTCACCTTGATTGTTAATAACCCGTTTGGTTCACAGCCATTATTCCCCCCCCCCGGCCCTCCACACACACACACACACCTTGTGGGGAAGCCAGGGGCACTTTCAGCATATATAGTATCCCCCACCTTCTAAAAATTCTGTGCTAGAAATTTCCTCTTTTCTGTCACTCTCTTTGTTTTTTTTTTGCCTCGGGAGTTAAGGGCCGAAACACTTGTTTGACGGGGATTTCTCCTCTGAGGACCTTCTGCTGTCCGACCCTCCCTAGAGTTTCTTATTAATACTGTGGCCTCGACTTTTCTCCTCATTTTGGCCGGAAAATCAAACTGAACGTCTAGTCCTTCGGATGGGGACGAAAAACGAGTCGGACCCGTGTGCCATCTGGCTATGCACGCTAAAGATCCCACGGCAGTTGAAAATGGTGAAGAGCAGGGCATTACCCGGCTGCCTTGATAAAAAAAAAAACATTGGAGAGATATGTTGATTTCCCAGGTCCCACCCCTTGAAGACCAACTAGCCTTCTTGCCTTTCTGAAGTCTTGGTAAAAAAAAAAAAAGTGAATATGAATATGAATTTGAAGCGAGAAGGAGGGGATGGGCGCCGCTCTCGTGGTGCTGGCCCCGGCAGATATTGAGGTCTCTGCCACCTCACTCCCCTACGACCTGAGAGCTATGGAACTTTCTAGGTAGGGCCTCAGGACCTGGCCAGCTCGTGGATTTATGTGTAGGCTTAAGGCTTGTGCCGTGATCATTCTGGATCTTCTCCATCACATGGCACCTGTGACGTTAGTGCATATGGAATTCATTCCGAACGCGGAGACATCTTGAGAAACAGAAACTGAAATTGAAACTGAAACTTACTGTTACTGCACTGTTCTGTCATCTCTTCCTTTCTCATTTTCTGCCTTCTTGGTCCATTCACCTTCACGTTTTCCGCGAAGCATTGAGTGCTTTCTGTTTGTTAGGGCTGATAATTGGGTATGGTATATTAACTGCTTTTTTTAGCTCTAGGGAAAATATGGACTGTAAAGTGGCAAGTTTAGATACTACAAGCCAGTTTGTATGTGTTTGTATAAATTTTGTGTATTTAGTTATGCCTATCAATTAACATCAGGAAGAGAGTTCTTGAATGTTATATAGAACCAATACTGTTGTACGGTTGTGAGGCGTGGACAGTCAACAAGCAAAAGCCAGAACAAGATTGAGGCAGCCGAGATGTGGTTTCTAAGAAGAATGTTGAGAGTTCCATGGACAGCAAAGAAAACAAACGAGACAGTCTTGATGGAGGCAGACATAAGTAGATCATTCATAAGGAAGATTAGGAAAAGACAGGCAACATTTGTAGGCCATTTTATGAGAAAGGGGGATTTGGAGCACCTGGTCACAACGGGAAAGCTGGAGGGAAAGAGAGCACCAGGTAGACCCAGGGAGAAAATGCTGGACGGACTTGCAGAGTGGCTGGGGACGGGGGAGGGTGGGGGAGATTCTAGGGGCAACGAGAGATAGAGACAGATGGAAGTCCATGATCGCCAACGCCATGCGGCAGGGCACCTGATGATGATGAGTAGTAGTAGTAGTAGTAGGTGTCATTCACAAAATGTGATTGTGTTTTCTTTGTGTGTGTGTGTGTGTACGTTGTGTGTGTGCGTGCTTGCGTGTGTGCATGTGTGTGTTTGTGTGTCTGTGCGTCTGTGAGTCTGTGTGAGGGATGGGGATAGGGGTGGGGGGATCGGCCAGTGAGTGCTCAATGATTTGACAGGATGCAAACAAACAGACCGTAATTAGTATTTTGATAAATAGTTCCTGTTCGTGCGTGCGTGCATGTGTGCGTGCGTGCGTGTGTGTGTGCGTGTGTGTGTTGGGGGGGGGGGATCGGGCGCTGAGTGCTCAGTGATGTGACAGACAGGATGCAAACAGAGAGACTATAATTTGTTTTGATAGATAGTTCCTGTTTTTCGTGTGTGTCTGTGGGTGTTCTTGTATGCGTGCTTGTGTGTGTGTGTGTGTGTGTGTTTGTGTGTGTGTGTGTGTGTGTGTGTGTTTGTATGTGTGCGTGTGTGTGTGTGTGTGTGTGTTTGTTTGTGTCTGTGGTGTGTGTTGTTGTTGTTGTTGGTGGTGGTGGTGGTGGTGGTGTGTGTGTGTTGTTGTTGTTGTTGTTGTTGTGCGTGTGTGTGTGTGTGTTGTTGTTGTTGTTGTTGTTGTTGTTGTTGTTGTGTGTGTGTGTGTGTGTGTGTTAGAGAGTGAGAGAAGGGGGGGGGTTAGGCGCTAAGTGCTCAGTATGTTCTGACAGGATGTAAACAGAGAGAGCCATTATTGTGTTTAAATGAATAGTTTCTTATCACCCTCACACATCAACACGCGTTAGGTCACGAACATCCTTGTTGAGATAAAAACACAGACACACTCACACACACTCACACTCACACAGACAGACGTACAGACATGCAGGCAGACACAGACAAACACACAGACACACACACAAACACACAGACACCACTCACAGACAAACACACAGACACACACTCACACAGACAAACACACAGACACATACACAGACAAACACACAGACACACACACAGACAAACACACAACAGAAAAGCACACACACACCACAGACAACACACATACACACACAGACAAACACACAGACACACACACAGACAAACACACACACACAGACAAACACACACACCACACAGGAAAACACACAGACACACACTCACACAGACAAACACACAGCCACACGCGCTCACAGGAACAAACACACAGACACACAGGCATATACAGGCACACGCATACACATACAGACACACAGACAGACAGAGACGCAGACACAAGACAGATACACAGACAGAAAGACACAGCCACACAGACAGACAATAACGTAAATACACATACATACAGACAGACAGACAGACATGCAGACAGACACTCAGAATACATATACATAGAAACATATGTACACAAAACACATAGACAGGCAGACTTACACACAGACAAACAGATACATACACCTGCAGACAGACACACACACACCACACACAAAAACATGCAGACATACACACAGGCAGGCATACAAACATTCGCATAGATATACAGACAAACGCAGAAAGATTGAAAGAAAAAGGAA
>JAPXFY010001700.1:0-2500 GCA_030674185.1 Monoplex corrugatus | reverse complement strand
CACAATCGGCAGCGTCCTCACACGCCTTTATGCCAAAATTTTGGCAAAGCGCCTCTCTGATTCCGTACCTCTGAACCCGGTCCAAAGAGGGTTCATCCCAGCCCCTGGGGTGAGTGAGAATACCATCCTCCTCAAGCGGATCATCAGAGAGGCCAAAAAGAAGAGGGGTACATTAGCGGTGGCCTTTCTGGACTTGGCCAAAGCTTTTGACACTGTTTCACATGACCTGGTCCGGAAAGGAATGGAGAGGTTCGGGATCACACAGCACCTCTGTGAGGTGATCGGGGATATGTACGAAGGTGCATCGACTCGTTTCACAGTCAGAGGGGGTGTGACGGGTCCCATACAGATACGGAGTGGAGTCAAGCAAGGTGACCCACTTTCGCCTGTCCTCTTTGACATAGCGATGGACCCTCTCTTCTGCCTGCTAGAGGAAGAAGGCGTAGCTTGGAATGCAGGACGAGGAACACCAGTCGTGGCCATGGGATACGCGGATGACACAGCAGTGCTCAGTCGATCGCAAGATGGGATGCGTCGGAATCTGAGACTTGTGTCCCGCTTCTGCGACGCGGTCGGCCTGCAATTGAACGTTAACAAAAGCTGCGCCTTTCTTGTGAAATCTACGGGCAAAACTTTCACGGTCAACGATGATGACCCCTTTCTGGCCAATGAGCAACCAGTCCCATGGGTTGCGCCCGACCAGAAAACTACATATCTCGGTAAGCAGTTCGGTCCCTGGATTGGCCTGGAGCGTCCTGAACTGGTGGTCCAGATCGGGGTATGGGGCGAAAGAATACGGAAGGCACCGCTTAAACCAGAACAGCGGTTGGAAATCTGGCGGGACACCGTGCTTCCGAGACTCGCCTCAGCCCTGATCAACACCGAAGCTCCAAAAACGCATATGTGTGAGCTGGATTCGTTGGTCCGCAGGGAGGTTAAGCTTTGCTTGCACCTCCCAGAGCAAACAACGAATCATCTGTTCTACACACCACTGCGAAGAGGGGGTCTAGGGCTGATCGAGCTAGTGACACATGTCCCGAGATGTGAGGAAAAGATCCTAAAGGGCATGGTGGACTCCACTGATGAATACATCGTCCGTTTAGTGGAGGCCCTTGGGATCCCTCAAGAGTCGTTGACCGTGACTTCCCCTGCCAGAGCGAATACCCACCACAAAGAATGGGCCCAACAGCCAGTGCAGGGGAAGGGAGTCGTCAACTGGGCCTACCATCCTGCTGCCAACCACTGGCTGAAGGGCAGGACGTACACGAGTGGCGAATTCACCGCCGCATTACAGCTCCGGACCAATACGTACCCAACAAGGGAAGTCATGGCCAGGTTTACTCCTGGCCTGACCGCTACGTGCCGTCGATGTGGGCAAACCACGGAGACGGTTGGACATATTTCCGGAGCGTGTGCGGTGGTGAAGAAAGCGAGAATAAAGCGCCACGAGTCGGTATGTTCTGTCCTCGCGAAAAAGGCGGCAGGGGTAGGCTGGAAGGTCCACTGGGAGCCTACCTTCAAAGTTGACGGCTCTGCCCTACGACCAGATCTTGTCTTGGTGCGAAGGGACACTGCCATCCTAGTTGACCCCACCGTCGTATGGGATGGCAGCAAAGAGGACCTGGCGAAAGCCAGGCGGGCCAAGGCAACCAAATACCAATGCCTTGCACCGGCCCTAATTGACCGTTACTTGCCCGATGTGAAGGAACCAAAAGTCCTCATAGAAGGATTGCCCGTCGGAGCAAGAGGGGGCTGGTGCAAGAGCAACGACTGGCTCCTGAGACAAATGAACATTAGCCGAAAGGCTGGTGCCAAAGCACTGTCTCTGAGAGCCCTGGGGGGGACGATTCGTCTCCTCCAAATTTTCATGGACATGTCCTTTACGCGGGCCGCCTAACGATAGTACTCGCTACACCTTTTGTGTCTCTGTCACAGCGAAGATAGGTAGTCCAGCGTGTTCACGAAAACGAGACTGCCCACCCGGGGCTGAAAGACGGGGAACGAGGAAGTTTTGATCTTCCTCCAAGCTTATTAGCCAAATGCCTCGTCATCTAATTAGTGACGCGCATGAATGGATTAACGAGATTCCCACTGTCCCTATCTACTATCTAGCGAAACCACAGCCAAGGGAACGGGCTTGGCGGAATCAGCGGGGAAAGAAGACCCTGTTGAGCTTGACTCTAGTCCGACTTTGTGAAGAGACATGAGAGGTGTAGCATAGGTGGGAGCGCCAGCGACCTTGAAATACCACTACTTTTATCGTTTCTTTACTTATTCAGTCGAGCGGAGAGCGGGGCGCAAGCCCCTAGCTTCTGGAATTAAGCTCCCGACCTTTGTCGCCGGGGGCGATCCGCTCTGAAGACCGTGTCAGGCGGGGAGTTTGACTGGGGCGGTACATCTGTCAAAAGGTAACGCAGGTGTCCTAAGGCGAGCTCAGCGAGGACGGAAACCTCGCGTAGAGTAAAAGGGCAAAAGCTCGCTTGATTTTGATTTTCAGTAC
>JAPXFY010001699.1:20000-27500 GCA_030674185.1 Monoplex corrugatus | reverse complement strand
TCTTGTTCTTCTTGTTCTTCTTGTTCTTGTTCTTGTTCTTCTTGTTCTTCTTGTTCTTCTTGTTTTGTTCTTGTTGTTCTTGTTCTTCTTGTTCTTGTTCTTGTTCTTCTTGTTCTTCTTGTTCTTCTTGTTCTTCTTGTTCTTGTTCTTCTTGTTCTTCTTGTTCTTGTTCTTGTTGTTCTTGTTCTTCTTGTTCTTGTTCTTCTTGTTCTTCTTGTTTTTGTTTCTTGTTCTTCTTGTTCTTCTTGTTTCTTGTTCTTCTTGTTCTTCTTGTTCTTGTTGTTCTTGTTCTTCTTGTTCTTGTTCTTGTTGTTCTTCTTGTTCTTCTTGTTCTTGTTCTTGTTCTTCTTGTTCTTCTTGTTCTTGTTCTTGTTTGTACTTGTTGTTCTTGTTCTTGTTCTTGTTCTTCTTGTTCTTCTTGTTCTTGTTCTTCTTGTTCTTCTTGTTCTTGTTCTTCTTGTTCTTGTTCTTCTTGTTCTTCTTGTTCTTCTTGTTCTTGTTCTTCTTGTTCTTCTTGTTCTTGTTCTTCTTGTTCTTGTTCTTCTTGTTCTTCTTGTTCTTCTTGTTCTTGTTCTTCTTGTTCTTCTTGTTCTTGTTCTTCTTGTTCTTGTTCTTCTTGTTCTTCTTGTTCTTGTTCTTCTTGTTCTTCTTGTTCTTCTTGTTCTTCTTCTTGTTCTTCTTCTTGTTCTTGTTCTTCTTCTTGTTCTTGTTCTTCTTCTTGTTCTTGTTCTTCTCCTTCTTCTCCTTCTTCTTCTTCTTCTTCTTCTTCTTCTTCTTCTTCTTCTTCTTCTTCTTCTTCTTCTTCTTCTTCTTCTTCTTCTTCTTCTTCTTCTTCTTCTTCTTCTTCTTCTTCTTCTTCTTCTTCTTCTTCTTCTTCTTCTCTTCTTCTTCTTCTTCTTCTTCTTCTTCTTCTTCTTCTTCTTCTTCTTCTTCTTCTTCTTCTTCTTCTTCTTCTTCTCTTCTTCTTCTTCTTCTTCTTCTTCTCTTCTTCTTCTTCTTCTTCTTTTCTTCTTTCTTCTTCTTCTTCTTCTTCTTCTTCTTCTTTCTTCTTCTTTTTCGTCTTCTGCTTTCTTTTTCTTCTTCTCGTTTCTTCTTTCTTCTTCGTCTTCTTTTCCTCCTCCTGCTTCTGGTCATTTAGCTCCGTAGAGGGTCATTGGACCAGATTCTTCCATGTCTTTCGGTTGTGTACCAAAGCCTGGATCTGTGCTGTTCGTTTCTTTGCCCATTCTGCAATGTTGTCAGTCCAGAGTTTTTACCGTTTTCTTCTCTGCCCTTCCCCCCCCCTTGAGCCCCCCCCCCCCCCCCTTGAGCAGTTCTCTAGAAGATTGATTTAGTAAGGCCAGTGGATCTTTTGTTAACATATCCACACCAATGAAGTTTTCCTTTGTTTTTTTTTAACCTGACCTTGACAAAACAACAACAACAACAACAACAACATCAATATGGTTTTTAATTTCTGAGAATACGCCAACATTCAAAACTATGTTTGTTGTTGTTGTGACAATCTATCAATATTCTCGATGCATGTCAACTTTTATTTCATCCCCAAAAATATGTTTCAAAGTCACATGGACTTTCATATATACAAAAAAAAAAAAGAAATTCAAAGTCACATTGACTTTCAGATATGTAAAAAATCAGTCACATTGACTTTCAGATATACAAAAATATATTGAAGGTCTCATTGGCTTTTAGATATTAAAAAAAATGTCAGTCATTAATTTTAATTTTCAGATAAAAAAAGAGAAAAAAAAATCAAAGGCACACTGATTTCAGATATACCCAGTCCAAATACAATATCATAATCTTGATACATATTTTTTATGGTAAGAGAGATTGTAATGATGGCTTGACTCTTTTATGATTCAGGTCGATTTTCTGGAAGTCGCATGACTGTCTGTGTGCGTTATGTGTTTACCAGACGTGACAACAACGTCTCTCCTCCCTCAGATATAATAGATACACACAATGCATTCACTTGGTACAACATTGATTTTTAACTTGTGTGAAAATCTCGGTATTTTTCAGTCTCTCTGTCCCCCCCCCCCCCCCCCTCACACTCTTCATTGTCCTTTCTCTGGCTGTTTTTTTGTATGTTGACAGAAAAGAGATTTATGTGTGTGTGTGTGTGTGTGTGTTTGTGTGTGTGTGTGTGTGTGTGTGTCCGTCGTGTGTGTGTATGTGTGTGTGTGTGTACGTGTGTGTGTATGTGTGTGTCTTGAGAGAGAGAGAGAGAGAGATAGAGGGAGAGAGGAGGGAGAAAGATAAAGACAAAGAGAGAGAGAGACAGAGACAGTGAGAGAGAGACAGACAAAGAGAGACAGAGACACAGAGAGACAGAGACAGAGAGACAGAGAGAGAGAGAGACAGAGACAGACAGACACAAAAACAGAGAGACAGACATGCGTGCATGCGTGTGAATTTTTGCGTTTGTACATATAAGTGTGTTTGTGTGTATGAGAGTGTAAGTATGTGCGTGAGTGCACTTATTTTATTTTTGCTTCTTTTGTTTTTATCTTGATGATTTGTTTGCACTTCGATTTTACCATCAATTAAATCAGACAGTTTGAAACTGTTCTTGCCTAATCCTCGATTTTTATAAAAGTCTTGCCATTATTTCGATTTAATGTACCTGTTCTTTTTTATGCCATTATTCCCGTTTCATTTTTGATTTCTTTTCTTTTTTATCATACAGATTTTCCTTAGTAGTTTGCTTTCGCAAGTATTTCTATTTTATAATTGTGCTGTATTGTGCCATTGTTTTGGTTCACATTCTTTTTGTGTGTTTTTTTTTCAATATTCTGGTCTTATGGTTTCGCTCTGTTTCTGCCTTAATTTCTGTATTAAGTTTGTGGTTTGTTCTTGGCGTTATTCCCGTTTTATGCTTGCGTTCTGTTTTTAAGCTTCATCTTTGAAAACTATTCTTATCATCATCGCTGTTTTGTGTGTAAACTATGTTCTTGTCAATCATCACCATCATCAGCATCAGCAGCAGCAGCAGCATAATCATCATCATCATCAGCATCAGCATCATAATCATCATCAGCATCAGCATCAGCATCACCATCAACAGCAGCAGCAGCAGCAGCAGCATCATGTGCCCTGCCGCATAGCGTTGTCGATCATGGCCCTCCATATGAATCTATCCTTTGTCGCTGCAAGTACATCTCCCACCCTCTCTGTCTTCATCCACTTCAGAAGTCCGTCCAATATTGTTTCCCTGGGTCTATTTGGTGCTCTTTTCTCCCTCCAGCTTTTCTCTTGTGACTAGGTCTAGCTTTAATTTTTCTTGCCATTTTCACATTTTATGCTTGTGATATGTTATGTTTTCATTATCCAAAGTTATGTTTGTGCTCGTTTTTTGTCATTTTTCCTGTTTTATGTTTGAGCTCCATTCTTGTTATCATTCCCGTTTTATATTTGTTTTCTGTTTTGGATATAATCCCATGTCATGTGATTGTTTTGTTCTTGCTGTCATTCTCGTCTCATGTTTTTGCTGTATTCTTGCCATTATTTCTCTTATGTTTTATGCTCAAGTCTCTTGAGATCATTCCCGTTTCAATTTGAACTGTTCTTGTCAATATATAGGTATATACAGATATGTATACATACATATACATGAATTATACAGTACATATGTGTGTGTATGTGAGAGAGAGAGAGTAAGAGAGAATGAGAGAGAGAGAGAGAGAGAAAGAGAATGAGAGAGAGAGAGAGAGAGAGAGAGAGAGAGAGAGAGAGAGAGAGAGAGAGAGAGAGAGAGAGGAGAGAGAGAGAGAGAGAGAGAGAGAGAGTTGTTTTCTTGTCATTATCACATTTTCTTTTCGCAGATCTGAATTTACCATTTCTCTCGTTTTCAGTTTCTTTTTTTTCTTTTTTTTTATTTATTCCATTTTTTGGGGGGGGGAGGGGGGAGTTATTACTATAATTTTTGAGGGGAAAGAAAGAAATTTTTCATAGGACTTGACCATAGTGTAAAAACAAAATCAGATCAGTCTTTGTCATTGACATCCATATGTCTGTTTGTGTGCTTTCTATTCTACCCCCTGTACATCAATGATATTGCAATTTTTCAGTTTCAGTCTCTCAAGGCAATATATTGCTCTCGTAATGAATTTCATGTACACTGTCGCCGCATTTGCCACGTGATGGAGAAGACCCCCAAATGATCGTGGCAGTAAGTTTTAAGCTTGCACAAAAGCTCTCTGCGTTGGCAAAGTTCTTGAGATCCTACCGAACATATGAGGGGAGAGGGGTTGTTTTTTTGTTTTTTTATCCATCCTATTATTATTCTATCAAGAAAGAACTTCGGCTATATCACAGTGAAATGTATATGCTCTCTATAATTTTCCATTGCTTTTATTCTTTCTCCCCATTTTAGCCGTGTGCGTGTGCGTGCGTGTGTGTGTGTGTGTATGTGTGTGTGTGTGTGTGTGTGTGTGTGTGTGTGTGTGTGTGTGTGTGTGTGTGTGTGTGTGTGTGTGTGTGCGTGCGTGCGTGTGTGTCTGTTTTAGCGCTTAGATTCGATTTTATCAAGATATTGCGCTATACAAATAAAGTATTGTATTGTAAAGTATTATATTTCCATTTGCAATGATCCCGGAGGAAATAAAACTGAGATAGACGAAAACATATCAAGCCCTCATCCCCACCTCTCAGTATGAACTGACTGCAACAACGCTTCAAACTACCATTGTTATAGAAACCCATCCCAGAACAACATGATGCAATTCCCTTCAGACAGAATCTATTCGCTTACCAACACACTGAGACAATCATCACACAGTTAGGAACAAAACAGAGGGCAACGAGTATGAGAACAAATAATATTGAATGTTGAGAGGGGGGGGGGGAAAGAACATGAAAAGTACGTCAACGAACTATATCGAGAAACACAAGAATGTCCTAGTTTTAAGAAAACAAATGCGTTGTAAAACCATAGTTAGTATACCTACAATCTTACTAAATATGAAAGAAGAAGCACGGTATTGACAAACTCATCAAGGAAACAATTAAATCGCCCAAACCACACAAAAAAGTTTAGCCGAATTAGCAGGAAACTCAAATATCACCAGCCACCAAACTTTAACAGCCGTACGAGGAACAAACACTGTCTTAATAACGCAAATTGTCCCAACTTCGTCTCCCGCACACGCCATAAATTCCACACGAATATCAATAAAGTAGGTTAACATGTCTTGCACAAGTCGAAAAAAAAGCTATTATTTCCAGTAAATGTCAACACAAAACTAAAACGAAGAACGTCGGGACTAATATTTCAGTGCATTAGTAGTCCACAACAAGTTCAACATATTGGTGGTCTGCGCGTCGGCAATTATAACCAACATTGCAAACTATTCTAATTAGAAAGACTTCTTTTTTTTATATAGAACAATTATGGCAGAAAATTCAGATTTTGCTCTTCTGGAGAAAACAAAAACCACGAAAAAAGAATCCAAATGCGTATTTAGTACAACCAGACAAGACAGGCGCAAATTTTTGGCCAAAAGGATATTTTTTCCTACTGGACGAAGCAACAGGGAAGTTTCAGTCTTTTTCTCCTAATTTTTGTATTTTGGTGTTTGTTTATTTGTGATTACGTCTACGCTTGACAAAGGCCAGCAGGCCGGAACTTTATGCCTGTCTTGTCTGGTTGTGTTAAATACGCATTCTGATTAATTTTCAATGTTTTTCTTTCTGGTTCCTGTTTGCTTGAACACGGAGAGTCACACTTGTTTTGAATTTTTTTCTGTAGATCGCTATGACTTTGAAGAAACTACAATAAAAATAAACTTTGATACAACGCGAGAACAATGATTGAGTGTTACTACAGTGAAACCAGATTTTAAATATTGCCAGAAGTTTACGAGAAAGCATTGTTAAGGCACCTTCTTTAAAATATGGCTGATATTAGACCTGATATAAACACATTATGATGTTGTTTTAGTCAGTTTATTCCTTTTCTCACACTGGACAGAGCAGCAGGGTAGTTTCAGTCTTTTTCTCGTAATTTTTGTATCTGGTGTTTGTTTGTTTGTTTGTTTGTGATCTTACGCTTGACAAAGGCCAGTTGGCCGACAAATTTGCGCCTGTCTTGTCTTGTTGTATTAAATACGCGTTCTTATTCTTTTATCGTTTTTTTTTTTCTGGGTTCTAATATTAGACCATTTCTCTCGTTCGTGTAACTGTGACACCTTGCATTTCCAAAGAATGCATTCACGACTTCTGAACGGTCAAACCTTTGATCATCATTTGGTAAAAGTCCATCAACAAACAATTGAGAATACTTTGCTCACAGTGTACAGAGAGAGAGAGAGAGGGGGGAGGGGAGAGACAGTGAGAGAGTGAGGGAGAGACTGAAAGAGAGAGAGAGAGGGAGAAAGAGAGAGAGTGAGAGAGAGAGGGAGAAAGAGAGAAAGAGAGGGAGAGGGAGAGAGAGAGAGGGAGAAAAAGAGTGAAGGAGAGAGGGAGTAAGAGTGAGAGAGAGAGAGAGGGAGAGAGAGACACAGAGAGAGACAGAGAGACAGCGAGAGAGAGAGAGAGGGGGAGAAAGAGAGAGAGAGAGACAGACAGACAGAGAGACAGAGAGAGACAGACAGAGAAAAAGATAGACAGAGCAAAGAGAGAAAGAGAAATAAAGACAGAGAGACAGAGAGACAGAGACAGAGAGAGAAAAGGGAGAGAGACAAGAGAGAGAGAGACAGGGAAGAGAGAGAGAAAAAAAACCCAGAAAGATAGATAGGCAGAGACAGAGAGAGAAAAAGAAAGTGAGAGAAAGACAGAGAGAGGGTGGTGATGGAGGGGTCTGGAGTTGGAGAGAGAGACAGACAGACAGAGACAGAGACAGACAGACAGACAGACAGACGAACAGATAAACAAAGACAAAGAGACAGTCAGATAGACAGACAAACAGAGACAGAGAGAGAGAGACAGAAGACGAAAGAGAAGGGGGGAGGGAGGTAGCAAGAGTGAAAGAGAGAGACAGAAAGAGAGAGAGAGAGTGAGAGAGAGATGGGGACAGAAAAAGAGAAAGACAGAGACAGAGACAGAGACACAGATACACAGACAGAGACAGAGAGACACAGAAACAGAGAGGCAAAGACAAAGACAGACAGACAGACAGACAGAGACAGAGAAGTGTACAAGGGACAAACTAGAAAGAGACACCTATGAAGGGAAATGTGCCGTGACATTTTAGTGTCTACAGACAGTGCCGCCCTTCGCGATCAATTCCAGAAAACCAGAATAGATCAAGAAGAAGAAGAAAAAGAAAGAAAGAAAAAAAAGAGCTCCGATGTCTGTGCGTCTGCCACATGCGTATAGCCTGTATAGAAGACAAGGAGGGTTTTTTTCTTCTTTTTTTTCTTTTTTTTTTTTAAAACATCGTGCACTATGTTTTTGGTCTTAGGCTGTTTAGACTTTTCAGGCGGAATGAAGCGAATCAGTGAGTGGGCCACTGTAGTTTATGACACGACTGATATTTTCAAAGGTTCTGCTTAC
>JAPXFY010001699.1:7500-17500 GCA_030674185.1 Monoplex corrugatus | reverse complement strand
AAAAAAAAAATTAAAAAATAAAACCCAAAACAAAACCAATAAAACCAAAACACAAAAAAAACAAAAAAACAACAAAACCCAAAAACAAAAAAACAAAAACAAAACCCAAAAAACAAAAACACAAATAAAAACAAAACAAAAAAAAAAAAAACCAAAAACAACAAACCAAAAAACCCCAAAAAACCCAAAAACAAAAAAAAAAATCTTTTCAAAAAAAAAACCCCAAAAAAACCAACCAACAACCCTATAACAACCAAAAAACTATAAAAAACAACAACAAAACAAAAAACCAACAAACCAAAAACAAAAAAAAAACAATAAAAAAAACTCAAAATTTTTCCCTCAAAAATTCCCCACTTTTTTAATTTTTTAAACCCTCCCCCCTCCCTTTTAATTTTTCCCCCCTTTTTTTTTTTTCCCTCCTCTTCCCCTTCCCTCTTTTTTCCCTTCCCCCCTCTTTTTATACTTCTTTTTTCCCTTCTTTTTTTTTCCTTCCTCTCTTTTTCCTTTTTAAACTCCCTCCTTTATCCCTACTTCCCTTTTTTTTTAAAACTCTCCCTCTTTAACTCTCTCTTCCTTTTTCTCCCCCCCCCTTTCCTTTTTCTTTTAACCTCTCTCCTTTCCTTTTCCTCTTTTTTCTCTCTTCCTTTTCTCCCCCCTCTCTCCTTTTTTTAACTCTCTTCTTTCTCTTTTCTCTTCTTTTTTCCTCCCCTTTTAACTCTCCCCTTTTCCCCTTTTTCTTCCCCCCCCTTTTTTTCCCTTTTTTCTCTCTCTTTTTTCTCTTTTCTCTCTTTTTCTTCTTTCCTTTTCTTTCCCCCCTCTCTTTCTCTTTTTAACTTCTCTTTTTTTCCTCTTTCTCTCTTTTTCTCTCTTTCTCCTCTCTCTTTTCTTTTTCCCCTCTCTTTCCTCTTTAATCCTTCTCTTTCTCTCTTTCCCTCTCATTTCTCCCCTCTTTTTTCCCCCCCCTCCCCCCTTTTAACTCTTCTTTTTCTCTCTTTCTTCTTTTTCTCTCTCTCTTTTCCCTCCCCCCTCTTTCTTCTTTAACCCCCCCCTTTTTTCTCCCTCTCTTTCTCCCCTCCCCTTTTTCCCTTCTTTAATCTCTTTTTTTTCCTCTTTTACTCTCTTTTCCCCCCTCCCCCCAAAACCCCCTTATCCCTTTTCTCCTTAAACCCCCTCTCTTCCCATTTAAACTCCCTTCTCTCTTTCACTTTTTAAAACCCCACTCTCATTTAAAACTTCTTTTTTAAAACTTTTTTTAATCTTTTCTTTTTTTTTTCCTCTCTTCTTTAAATTCCTCCAAACCTCTTAACCTTCTTTTTCTTCAACCTCTTCCCTCTCCTCCCCTTTTTTCCAAACCCCTCTTTTTTTTAACTCCTTCTCCTTTATTTTTACCTCTCTCTTTCCTTTCCCCTCTCCTTTACCTCTCTCTCTTTTTTTCCTTAAAACCTTTTCTCTCACTTTCTCTTTTTTCCCTTTTTTCCCCCAAAAATTTTCTCCCCCTTCCTCTCCCCCCTTTTCTTCTTTAAACTTCTCTCTTTTTCTTTAAACTTCTTTTAACCTCTCTTTTTTTTCCCCTTCAATCACAAAACCACACCAAAAACCCACTCTCCCTTTTTTTCTAAACCCTCTTCTTAAAATCCCCCTCTCACCCTTTTTAACTCACCCTTTTTTCCCTTTAAACCCCTCTTCCCTTCCCTTCCCCACTTTCTCTTTAAAAACCCTCTTAACCCCTTATTTCCATTACACATTACCCCCAAAAAACCTCCCCTTTCCCACCCCTTTTTCCAATACCCCCTTTTAAAAACTCCACCCACAAAACCAAATTTCCCCAAACATCTTTTTCCTCAAAACAAAACCCCTTCACCAACACACCCCTTAACATTTCCACAAAACAACATCCACACACCTACACCAAAACCAATACCCACATACTCAAAACTACCACAACTCTCACAAAACAACAACTCTTCACATCCATTCACAACAACCTATCACTACTCTTTACCTCCTCATCCTTTTCCTCACACTCTCCACTCCTACCTTTAACACTCTCCACTCCTATTTCCTCCAACTCACAAACCCTCTCCCCTTTAAACCCAACTCTCACTCTTTCTTCTTACAATTTTAAAACACCATACAAAATAAATCCACAACAACAAAACCCACAACCCCCAAAACAATAAACAAACCAAAAAAACCATCACTTCTCTCCCCAAAAATCTCTCATTACCTCCAAAAACCCAAACCCCACCCCAAAAACACACAACTCCCCCCCAAAACCCCACCACAAAACACAAAAAACACAAAAAACCCACAAAAAACACATCCACAAACTCACCAATAACACCCCATTTCCCCTTTAAAAACACATTAAAAAACCCAACTCAACAACTTCACACTCACTTACTTAAAAACCTACTCTCTTTAAAACTCTCTACTTTAACCTCTTTAATCCTACTCTTTCCTCAACTCTCTTCACCTTTAATCTCCACTCTTTCCCTTTTAAAAACTCATCTTCTTCTAATTATTTCTAACCCTTCCTACAATCTAACAACTTTACATTCTAAATCTTTTTTCATATAACACCTAACATCTTTCTTTTCAATATTAACTCTCACTTAAACTCTCTTAATCTTCTCTCTTTCTCTTCTTTAACTCTCATCTCTTTAACTTACTCTCTTTTTCTTCAAAAACCTCTCTCTCTTTATCTCTCTCTCTTTTCTTCTTTTAACTCTCTCTCTTTTTAACTCTCTCTTCTCTCCTTCCCCTTCCCTTTTTAACTCTCACATCTTAATTCTTCTTTAACTCTCTCCTCTTTCTCTCTCTACTCTTCTCCTTAACCCCAATTTTCAAAACATTTTTAAACTCTCCAACATACAATCTTCCTTTTATCTCAACATACCCTCTTCAAACATCTCTCTCTCCTCTTCTCTTTAACTCCCTTAACTCTACACACCAAACACATTTACATCCACAACACAAACCTAACAACACACAAACACCTACACACTACATACCACACAATAACACAACACCTAACCAACAACACAAAAAAACACACACATACCTCAAACATACTCAACTCACACATAAACACCATACACAACACAAAAAAAACACTTAACTCATATAACACTCATTACTCATAAACTAATCCCACATAAACATCCTACCTCTCTAATCCACTCTCTAACACTAACTCAACACACACACTAAACTATCACACTCTAACACTACTCCACACACCTATCTACAACACATACCACACTTTCAACCCTATCACAACACATAACACACACATCTCATACTCAAACTACACTTTACACTACATAATCTTAACAAATCTCAATCACAATCCCAAACATAAACAAAACAACACTCCAACCCCTCAATACAACAAATACAAAAACAACAACACTACTCACAATCAAACAAAAACAACAACCCAACTCACAAAAAACACAACCTCCAACCCACAAACAAAAAACCTTTTTACACATAACTAATACACCAAACAAACTACATCACTTTCAATCTACAACTCAACAAAAACTACTTTTAAACCCAAACACATCCTCAATACACAACTCAAACCCATCAAATCAACAACAACTCAACACATCACATACCTCTCACTTTCACAACCATCACAAAATACACTTTAAAACTTCTTAAACAACAAATTTAACCAACCTCACAACTCAAAAACCTAAAAAATAAAACCCTAACATACAACTCATATAAACTCATTATCCTCTTCTTAACCTCACTACCAATTACAATCTCTATATCTAACATCACTACTCTATCTTCTCATCATACTACTCTCTCTCTCTTTCTCTTTCTTTCTTCTCTACTCTCTCTCTTCTTCTTTTCTCTCTCTTCTCTCTCTTCTTTCTCTCTCTCTCTCTTCTCTCTCCTTCTCTTCCTCTCTTTCTTCTCTCTCTTCTTCTCTTCTTTCTCTCTTTCTCTCTCTTCTCTCTTCTCTTCTCTATCTTCTCTTCTCTTCTTTCTCTTCTTCTCTCTTTCTCCTTCTTCTTCTTCTCTTTCTCTCTTTCTCTTTCCTATTCACTCTCTCCTTCTCTCTCTTTCTTTCTCCTCTTCTTCTCTCTTCTCTCTCTCTCCTCTTCTCTCTCTATTCTCTTCTCATTCTTCTCTCTTTTCTTCTCTCTTTCTTCTTTCTCTCTTCTTTTCTCTTTTCCTCTTCTCTCTTCTCTCTTCCTCTCTCTCTCTCTTCTCTCTCTTCTCTTCTCTCTCTCTCTCTCACTTCTTCTCTTCTTCTCTCCTCTTTTCTTCTTTTCTCTCTTCTTTTTCCTACTCTCTTCTTTCTTCTCTCTTCTCTCTCTCTTTCTTCTATTTCTCTTCTCTCTACTCCTTCTTTCTTCTCTCCTATCTCTCTTCCTTCTCCTCTTTCTTCTCCCCTCTTCTATCCTTCTTCTCTCTTCTCTTCTCTCCTCTTCTCTTCTCTCTCTTCTTCTATCTCTTTCTTCTCTTCTTTTCCTCTTCTCTTCTCCTTCTCTCTTCTCTCTTTTCTCTTCACTCCTCTCTCTCTCTCTCTTCCTCTCTCTTCTTTCTCTTCTCTTTCTCTCTCTTTCTTCTCTTCTCTCTCTTCTATCTTTCTCTTCCTTCCTCTTTCTTCTCTCTCTCTCTCTTCTCTCTTTCCCCCTTCTCTCTCTTCTTCTCTTCTCTTCCTTCATCTCTCTCTCCTCTCTTCTTCTTCTCTCTTCTCTCTATCTTTCTTCTCTCTTCTCTTCTCTCTCTTTCTTTCTCCTTCTTTCTTTTCTCTTTTCTTCTCTTTCTCTCTTTCTTCTCTCTTTTCTCTTCTCCTCTTCTATCTTCTCTTTCTCTCTCTCTCTTCCTTCTTCTCTTTCTCTTTCTTCTTCTTCTTTCCTCTTCTTCTCTTTCTCTCTTCTCTCTTCTTCTCTCTCTTCTCCTTTCTCTTTCTTCTTCCTCTTCTTTTCTCTCTCTTTCTTCTCTTTCTCTCTCTCTCTCTTTCTCTTCTCTTCTTTCTCTCTTTCTCTTTCTCTTTTTCTCTCTTTTTCTCTCCTCTCTCTTTCTCTTCTCTCTCCTTCCTTCTTCTTCTCCCCTCCTCTTCTCTCTCTCTATTCTCTCTCTCTCTTCTCTTTTCTCTTCTTTCTTCTTCTCTCTTTCTTCTCTTCTTCTCTTCTCTTCTTTTTCTCATCTTCTTCTCTCTTTTCTCTTCTCTCTCCTTCTTCTCTTTCTTCTTCTCATCTCTCTCTCTTTCTTCTTCTATCTCTCTCTTTCTCTTTCTCTTTCTTCTTCTCTCTCTTATTCTTCTCCTTCTCTCTTCTCTTTCTTTCTTCTCTTCTTTTTCTTCTCTCTTCTCTCTCTCCTTCTTCTCTTCTTTCTTCTTCTCTCTTCTCTCTCCCTCTCTTTTTTTTTTCTTTTTCTCTTTCTTTTTTTTAACTCTTCTTTTTAACTCTTTTTCCCTCCTTTTTTCCTTTTTTTCCTTTCCTTTTCTTTTTTTCCCCCCCTTTTTTTCCCCTTTTTCTTTTTTTCTCCCTTTTCTTTTCTCCTTTTCCTCTTTTTTTTTTTCTTTTTCCCATCTCTTTTCTCTTCTCTCTTTTTCCCCCTCATTCTCTTCTCTTCCCTCTCTTTATTCCTTTCTTTCTTCTCCTTTTTCTTCCCTTTCCTTTTTTTTTTTCTCTTTTTTCCTCCTTTTTCTTCTTCTCCTTTTCTTTTTCCCCTCTCTCTCTTTTCTTTTCTCACTTTCTTCTTTTAAACTTTAAAATCTTCCCCCTTTTCCTTTTCCTCTTTTTCCCTTTTCATCTTTCCCCTTCCTTTTTCCCCTTCTTTCCTTTTTTCCTTCTATTCTTTTTCTCCCCTTTTTTTCCTTTTTCCCCCTCTTCTTCCCTCCTTCTTCTTTTTTTTTTCTCCCTTTTTCCATTCCTTTTCTTTCCTCCCTTTTTTCTTCTTTTTCCCCTTTCCTTTTTCTTTCCTTCTTTTTTCCTTCCTTTTTCTTTTTTTTTTCCTTTTCTTTTCCCCTTTTTTCCCCTTTTTCCCCTTTTCCCCTTTCTCTTTTCCCCTCTTCTCCCTCTCTTCTCCTTTTTTCCCTTTTTCCCTTTCTCTTTTTCCCCTTTTTCCCCTTTCTTTATCTTTTTTTCTCTTTCTCCTCTCTTTCCCTTTTTTTCCCCACTTTTCCCCCCTTTTTTCCTTCCTTCCTTTTTTCCTCTTTTTCCCCTTTTTCCCCTTCTTTTTTTTTTTTTTCTTTTCCCTTCCCCCTTTTTTTTTCCTTTTTCCTTTTTTTTCTCTTCCAACCTTCCTCTTCCTTTTTCCCCCCTTTCCCTTTTTTTCCCTCTTTCCTCTCTTCTTCTCTTTTTTCCCACTCTCCCTTTTTTCCCTTTTTTTTTCCTTTCTTCTCTTTTTCAAACAACACAATTAAACACTCACTCTTACTTTAACATTCACTATTTTTTACTCATAACACCCCTTTAACTCCTTAACCTCTTTACCAACAACACTAAAACACAAACACAACAAACACCTTATCCCCAAAAACATCAACTTTTAACTTCCATACCTCAACATCTCAACTTTAACCCAAAAAAACCCACCCAATAAACTCAAACTCACTTCACAAACACATCCAACACCAATTAAAACAAAACACCATCCAAACCCACCACACACCTAACAAAACCCATATCACCAACCCACACAAAACCAATCTCAAAACAACAACACAATCAAAAAACCAAACACATAACCTTACTAACACTCTAACCCTAAAAAAAACATTACCCAAACTCTTCAAAACCAACTACCTCACTCTCTTTTACATAAAACACACTCTAAAACAATCAAAAAACAAACCACAACAAAAAAACCCAAAAAAAACCCTTCAACACAAAAACCAACACACAATCCTCAACACAAATTTAACATCAATAAAACCTCAAACAAATACAACCCATCACTCAACCCCAAATCAACAATCAACAACCAAAAAAAATCAACTTATCACCTACTTACTTAACACCTCATCAACACTCTATTCCCAAAACAACACATACAACCTAACCCCCCCAACATTCTAACAAAATCAACCCCTTAAAATTACTATCCATTCTCACACTAACTATCACTCTTAATCCATTTAAACTTCTCATTAACCTTCCAACCTTCCCCATTCTCAAAACTCTCCTCTTTAATCTCCTCTTCTTTTTTCATTACCTTCTCTCTTTAATTCTCTCTCCTCTTTAACACAACTTTAAACCCAACTCTTTTCCCTCCATAACTCTCTCTTTAAACTACTCTAAACTCTCTCATAATCTCTAAACACTCAACAAAAACCTACAAAAACACCACATACCACAAAAAACACAACCAAAAAACACAAAAAAAACCCAATCTCCAAACAACCCACCCAAAATCACATAAAAACAAAACTCCAACAACAAACTCACTCCCAATCACATCTTAAACCCCCCCCCCCCCCCCCCCCCCCCCCCCCCCCCCCCCCCCCCCCCCCCCCCCCCCCCCCCCCCCCCCCCCCCCCCCCCCCCCCCCCCCCCCCCCCCCCCCCCCCCCCCCCCCCCCCCCCCCCCCCCCCCCCCCCCCCCCCCCCCCCCCCCCCCCCCCCCCCCCCCCCCCCCCCCCCCCCCCCCCCCCCCCCCCCCCCCCCCCCCCCCCCCCCCCCCCCCCCCCCCCCCCCCCCCCCCCCCCCCCCCCCCCCCCCCCCCCCCCCCCCCCCCCCCCCCCCCCCCCCCCCCCCCCCCCCCCCCCCCCCCCCCCCCCCCCCCCCCCCCCCCCCCCCCCCCCCCCCCCCCCCCCCCCCCCCCCCCCCCCCCCCCCCCCCCCCCCCCCCCCCCCCCCCCCCCCCCCCCCCCCCCCCCCCCCCCCCCCCCCCCCCCCCCCCCCCCCCCCCCCCCCCCCCCCCCCCCCCCCCCCCCCCCCCCCCCCCCCCCCCCCCCCCCCCCCCCCCCCCCCCCCCCCCCCCCCCCCCCCCCCCCCCCCCCCCCCCCCCCCCCCCCCCCCCCCCCCCCCCCCCCCCCCCCCCCCCCCCCCCCCCCCCCCCCCCCCCCCCCCCCCCCCCTTTTTTTTTCCCAAAACCCCCCAAAAAAAAAAAAAAACCCCCCCCCAAAAAAAAAACCCCCAAAAACCCCCCAAAAAAAAAAAACCCCCCCCCCCCCAAAAAAACCCCCAAAAAAAACCCCAAAACCCCCAAAACCCCCCAAAACCCAAAACCCCCCCAAAAAAACCCCCCCCCCAAAAAAAAACCCCCCAAAAAACCCCCCCCCCCAAAACCCCCTTTTTTAAAAAACCCCCCCCCCAAAAACCCCCCAACCCCCCCTTTTTTCCCCCCCCCCAAAAAAAAAAAAAAAAACCCCCCTTCCCCAAAAAACCTTTTAAAAAAAAACCCAAAAAACCCCTTTTCCTTTTTTTCCTTTCCCAAAACAACTAAACACAAAACCACAACAACAACACACTCAATCACTCTAACATAAACCCACACCAAATACACTTAACTCTCAAACCCTATCAACCAATACAAAAACACACTACATTTCTCATTTAACTTCTCTCTCTCACTATTTATTTACTCAATAACCTCTCTCACTCAAACCTACTCTACACATCTATTCTCAAACAAAACAACATAACCCAAAAACACTCTTTAACACTAACCATCATCTCACTACATTACCACACTCACATTACACCTCACATCTCTCACTTTACTCACTTTCAATACAAACTATTAACTCACACAATCTAAACATCTATACACTACACAACTTTACTCTCATCTCTAAAAACTAACTATCACTAAAACCACTCTCTCTCTTCTTTCTCTCAATACCACTCTCTCTATACCTCTCTCTCTAACATACTACAATAAACTACATCATACTTTAAACACTCTCTCTTTTAACCCCCCATCTCTCTCTCACTAAAAAACTCTCTAACTTCATTTATCATCTTATAATCTCTCATCAAACCCACTATCAACACACAAATAACAAACCCACACACACTCAAACCCATACACAACACAACACAAACACTCAAAACCACACACTCACAAAATCTCACTCACTTTAACTCTCAACAACTCAATCTCTCTATACCATCACACAAAAACACTCTTCACAATTACCCACTATAGATCTCTCACTTTCTTCATTACCTATCACTCTCTTAACACACTAACACACCTACAAACTACATAACCCTCTCACTACAAACCTATCATCTAAACACTTCACACATTCTCATCAATAACTCTCTCACTCTAAACACCTCTTCACATCTATCACTTCTCTCTTAAACTTCTCTTTTTACTCACTCTCTACTCTCAATCCTTACTTTAAACACTTCTCTCATTAAACTCATATCTCTCTCTTACTCTCATATAACTCTTAACCTTTAACAAAACTCATCTATCTAACACTTAATCAACTCTCTCTATAATATCTCTCTCACTTTAAACTCTCTCTCTCTCTCTTTCTCTCTTTAACTCTCTCTCTCTTTACCTCTCTCTCTTTTTTCTCTCTTTAACTCTCTCCCTCTCTTTCCCTTCTCACTCTCACTTTCTCTCTTTAATCTCACACTACCATCTTAATTCATCTCTTTCTCTCTTTAACTCTCTCTCTCTTTAACTTCAATCTTTCCTTTTCATCTACTTTAATTCTTCACATGAACTACTCTCTCTCTCTTTCTCTCTTTAACTCTCTCTCTCTTTAACCTCTCTCTCTCTTCTCTTTTAACTCTCTCTCTTTAACCTCTACTCTTCCTCTAACTTCTCTCTCTTAACTCTCTCTCTTTAACTCTCTCTCTCTCTTTCTCTTTAACTCTCTCTCTCTTTAACTCTCTCTCTTTAACTCTCTCTCTCTTTAACTCTCTATCTCTCTCTTTCTCTCTTTAACTCTCTCTCTCTTTAACTCTCTCTCTCTCTCTTCTCTCTTTAACTCTCTCTCTCTTAACTCTCTATCTCTCTCTCTTTCTCTCTTTAACTCTCTCTCTCTTTAACTCTCTC
>JAPXFY010001698.1:22500-30000 GCA_030674185.1 Monoplex corrugatus | reverse complement strand
ACTTGATGTGTATCGAGAATAACGTTAAACTGTCACAAGAGTGACGACATATTTTAAATGTTGTCTTTTATTCACTTCTGAGAAAGTGCTGTTCACTCATCTTCATCGAAAAGTGCTACTATTTCCTTTTTAGCTTGGTGATCTTGACCTTAGAGTTTTACCTTCCAGACTTAAGCATTCCGCGACTCTTGAACAGTCCACAGCATTGACCAACATGTGGTACGACGTGCAAGATGCTGAGAAAATCTAGTCCACACATTTTGGCCACAGAGAGACAGAGAGACAGAGAGAGAGAGACACACACACACATGCATACATACGTACATACACATCCCGTCTAAAAGCACATATGTGAATAGACGTTAAAAGAAATAACGAACGAACGCACATACACACACATACACACACACACACATACATACATACATACATACATACATACATACGTACACACATACACACATATACACATACATATGTACATACACACATACATACATACATACATACATACATACATACATACATACAGACAGACAGAGAGACAGACAGACCGACAGACACATACATACATCGTCGTCGGCCTCTTTACATCTCAGGAGGTCATGACGTGCACTTTCTGCTGTGGCTGTGCAGGCCGATTCTTGAGTGGCAATCTCTGTCACATCTGCCACATATAAATTGCGTCGCTGTTATCTGTTTCTGGAACGTTGCTTGCGAAGAGCTCTTTTCTCATCCGCGCTTTCTGCTCTCCTCCTCTCCGCATTCACAACGCCTTGCTGAACGGCTGTCCTCCACGCTGCCCTGTCTTCCGCCAGAGTCTCCCAAGAGCCTGGGTCAATCCCTGAGCTTCTAAGGTCCCTTTTGCATGCGTCTACAAAGCGTAGCTGTGGTCGTCCTGGAGTTCGCTTCCGGTTTGCCAGTTCGCCGTAGAGAACGTCTTTTGGTATGTGTCCATCCTCCATTCGACGCACATGGCCAAGCCAGCGTAATCGGCGTTGGCTTAGGAGGGCAAAGATGGTCTGTAGGCCCGCACGACGGAGGACCTCTGTGTTGGTCACCTTGTCTTGCCATTGGATGCCGATGATGCGTCACAAGCAGCGGAGATGGAAAATGTTGAGCCTCTTTTCTTGGCTGGCGTATGTGGTCCAGGCTTCACTTGAGTAGAGAAGTGTGCTCAACACACATGCTCTGTACACCTGCATTTTGGTGTTCGCAGTGAGACTGCTGTTGGACCAGAATCGCTTGTTCAGTTTAGCCATGACAGATGAGGCCTTTGCAATTCTGGCGCTGATTTCAGCGTCCAGAGAGAGGTTGACACTTATGGTGGACCCCAAGTACTGAAATTTGTGGACAGTATTGAGGTCGTAGTCTCCAATGTGTAAAGATGGTGGTTCTTCACAGCCTTGGCCTAAGATCTCAGTTTTCTTCAAGCTGATTGTGAGACCAAACTCTCTGCAAGCGTGGGCGAAGCGATCAACGAGCCTCTGGAGATCTTGTTCACTGTGGGAAGCCAGCGCAGCATCATCTGCAAAGAGAGCTTCTCTGATGATCTTCTTTTCCACCTTAGTCTTGGAACTAAGCCTGGCAATGTTGAAGAGCTTTCCATCGGTCCTTGTATGAAGATCTGCAGAAGGCATAGGTCAGCAACATCGAGAAGAAGATCCCGAACAGAATTGGGGCCAAAACACATCCCTGTTTCACTCCGCTGCTGATTCTAAAAGGCTCTGATGTGGCGCCATTATAGCACACAGTGCTATGCATATCCTCGTGGAAAGACTCGATGACAGCTGATAGTCTTGGGGGGCAGCCTATTTTCTTCAAAAGCTTGAAAAGACCACTCCGACTGACCAGGTCGAACGCTTTCGTGAGATCAATGAAGGCGAGGCAAAGGGGCATGTGTTGCTCGCGACACTTTTCCTGTAGTTGCCGGACAGAGAAGATCATGTCGATGGTCGATCTTCCGGCCCTGAAGCCGCACTGGGACTCAGGGTAGATGCGAGCTGCCAGCCTCTGAAGACGGGTTAAGACGACTCTGGCGAATGCTTTCCCAACAATGCTGAGGAGTGAGATTCCGCGATAATTATTGCAATCACTGCGGTCGCCCTTGTTCTTATATAGAGTTACTATCCTGGCGTCTCTCATGTCTCTCGGAATGAAGCCTTCCTTCCAGCACGTGCACAAAAGTTCATGCAGCTCGTTGAGAAGAGCAGGCTTCCCGCACTTGATGACCTCTGGAGGTATTCCGTCTTCACCAGGGGCTTTTCCCGTCGCCAAACCGTCATTCGCCTTGCTTAGTTCTTCAAGGCTTGGCTCAGCATCCAACTCCTCCATGACAGGCAAGTCCTCAATGGCATTCAGGGCTGCTCGGTGACAGAGTTCTGCGTGGAGTACAGCTCCAGGTAGTGCTCTACCCATCTCTCCATCTGCTTTACTGAGTCTGTGATGCTCTCTCCTGCTTTGGACTTAAGAGGAGCTGACTTGGAGGCTGCTGGTCCAGTCGCTTGTTTGATGCCAGCGTACATGCTGCCAGTGTTGCCTGAATCTGCTGACTGCTGAATACTTGAGCTTAACTGTAGCCAGTAGTAGTTGGCACATCGCGGAGCAGTTTGTTGGGCCTTGCTGCGGGCAGCTCTGTAAGCATCACGAGTAGTTTGGATATTGTTGTTTTTATACGCAAGTGAAGCCTTGCGTTTCGCTTCCACTACTGGTTCCATTTCCTGCCAGTTTGCCTCAAACCAGTCGGGATTCTTTCGTTCTTTTTTCCCAAATATACTCAGGGCAGACTGATAGATTGTGTCCTTCACGTGATTCCACTTTTCCTCTGCGTTTTGGATCTCTGAGCCACTCTTGAACGCTTCATTCAGGGTTTCTACAAAATCCCCGGCCTTGGTCGGATCGGACGTGCGACAGGCATCAATCCTTGGGCGACCTTTCTTCGTTGAGTGGTGCAGTCTTCTGGGTAGAAGCTTGATCTTGCTGCGTACCAGGGTGTGGTCTGTGTCGCAATCAGCGCTGTGGAAACTCCTCGTGTTGAGGACGTTGTTAAGGTCCGACCTCCTTGTTAAGACGAGGTCGAGCTGATGCCAGTGGTGGGATCTGGGGTGGCGCCATGACACCTTGTGCTTCTCCTTATTGTTGAAGAAGGTGTTAGTGATGGCCAGCTTGTGGTAAGAGCAAAGCTCCAGGAGTCTTTGACCGTTCTCATTTTGCTTCCCAACACCATGATGTCCAATGCTGGTTGGCCAGGCCTCAAAATCAGCACCTACGCGTGCGTTCAGGTCTCCCAATATGAAGAGACCTTCCTTGCTGGGAACTCCTCTGACAACAGCATCCAGGGCCTTGTAGAACTGGTCCTTGACGTCAGGTGAGGAGATTAATGTTGGGGCATAGGCACAGATGAAGTTGACTGTGCCTGAACCGATCGTCATTTTTAGAGTGAGCAGTCTCTCCGTACCTCCCGTGGGGAGCTCTACGGTTGCTAGGAGGGAGTTCTTTACAGCGAAGCCCACACCATGAATACGTGGCTCCTCTGGGTTCTTCCCCTGCAAGTAGAACGTGTAGTTCTTCTCACGCAGTGATCCGTCCCCAGGTAGCCTTGACACATACATACATACATACACACATACATACATACATACATACATATATACATGCATACATACATACATACATCACACACATACATACATACACACATAGATTTATACACACACTCATACATACATAAATACATACATACCTACCTACCTACCTACCTACCTACCTACCTACCTACCTACATACATACATACATACATACACACACGCATACATAAACACACACATACCTCAACGCGACATGAAACCCTCCCCCCTTTTTTTAAAGGAGAAAAAGAAAATAATACAAACACTGTTCTTTTCCATCACATGGTCTTCCAAGCATGTTGATTTAGGATCGAGTCCAAAGTTCTGGTATCATCTGGACAATGTATAGTATAATCACGTTCATATATGTATATATATATATATATATATATATATATATATATATATATATATATATATATATATATATATATATATATATATTCATATATAGATGAAGCAGCATGTGAACAGAAAAGACAACAAGCCGACGTAAAATTTTCCCAAATTTTCGGCGGTACACCCGCCTTCCTCAAGGGGATTTTATATGTAGTGTCTATATACACTTACATACATACATATATATATATATATATATATATATATATATATATATATATATATATATATATATATATATATATATACATATAATATATATGTACTATATGAACATAATTATACTGTATATCTGTGCGTGTGTGTGTGTGCGAGTGTGCGTGTGTATGTGCGCGCGTGTGTGCGTGCGTGTGTGCGTGCGTGCGTGCGTGCGTGTGTGTGTATGTGTGTTTTAAACCTTTCGTTATACATATAATACTACTTCCAGCCACCAATATCTAAAGCAGAGAACGGGCTGTTCCACTTTATATCACGTACGACGTCAGTTTCAATTTAACAACATAATCCGTTTGCCGAAGAAGGCTTCACATAGCGCGGTTGATTCCATATGCGCTCATCGCTTCTTTAGTATACCACGTAATTTAGTTTCGCAAGAAGCAGGTACACAAAATGATATTCCAAGAAAAAAATTAGAAAATGTAAGAGTTCTTGGTGCTACTAAAAATTAACTTCATAGCTTAGATAGTTGTATTTGATACAAAGGAAACAATTTGAAATTGATTGAAACACACACACACACACACACACACACACACACACACACACACACACACACACACACACACACACACACACACACACACACACACACACACACACACACATACACACACACACACACACACACACACACACACGTATACACACACACACACACACGTATACACACACACGTATACACACACACACACACGTATACACACACACACACATACACACACACACACACACACACTCGCTATGGTGCATTATTTATATGCAGATAGATCCTGCCCAACCGAGCGTGGGCTGCGTGCAAAAAGCATTCATCTGTTAGTTTGACACATTCGTAATCACAACTGTTTTTGTTCTCTCTCTCGTTCTCTCTCTCTGTCTCTCTCTCTCTCTCTCTCTTTCTTTGTCTCTCTGTATGTCTAGTCTCTCTCTCTCTGTTTTTGTGTGTCTAGTCTCTCTCTCTCTCTCTGTTTTTGTGTGTCACTAACTCTGTCTCTCTTTCCCTGTCTCTGTCTGTCTCTCTGTCTATCTCTGTCTCTCTGTCGGTCTGTCTGTCTAAATCTCTCTCTGTCCCCCCCCCCCCCTTATCTCTGTTTGTGTCCTACTCACTCTGTCTCTCTCTGTGTCTCTTTTTCCCTGTCTCTCTGTCTCTGTCTCTCTGTCTGTCTGTCTGTATCTCTCTATCTCTCTCTGTCTCTCCTTCCCTGTCTGTCTGTCTCTGCCTACCTGTTTCTCTCTCTGTCTCTGTCTGTCTGTCTGTCTGTCTGTCTGTTTCTGTCTCTGCTTCTCTCTTTGTCTCTGTCTGTCTCTCCGTCTTTCTCTCTCTGCCTCTCTTTCTCAGTCTCTGTCTGTCTGTCTCTGTCTGTCTGCCTCTGTCTGTCTCTGTCTGTCTCTGTCTGTCTGTCTCTGTCTCTGTCTGTCTGTCTCTCTTACGATTATTCTGTCGTGCACCATGATTAAAGCGTCTTTCCAAAAGACGTGGTCGTGTACAAAATGTAAAAGTAGGTTCTGGCGTCTGTCTGTACGTCTGTCTGTCTGTCCGTCTGTCTGTCAGCAAAATGTCAAGGTAAATCTTTATGTCTACAGACAGTGTGACAGCGGATGTGAGCGATGTCTTTTTGCCGGCAACCTGAAGGATACTGTTATCACGCTCTTCACTTATGTGTCTGCTTCTGAATGATGGTGTTTTCTGTTTGAACTATAAATGTTAGCTGGGTTGTTTCTTTCTGTTCTTTTTCTTTTTTTAATGTTGTTCTCGCTGATATTCATTGGCCATCCTTTTCATGTAAAATTCATAACATGGCAACATCCAGGAATTTTCGATTTTCATTTCTATCATGGCACAGGACAAGAATTGTTTACATTTCAATTTTTTTTTTATTGTGCCACTCAAAAGTCAGAAATCAATGTACATTTTATTTAGTCATTATATCATAGAAAAAAAGCGGTGAATTAGATTAGTCTACATTTTAGTCTCTATCTCTCTGTCTGTCTGTCTGTATCTCTCTCTCTGTCTCTCTCTGTCTCACTCACTGTCTCTCTCTGCCTCTCCTTCCCTGTCTGTCTGTCTCTGCCTACCTGTTTCTCTCTCTGTCTCTGTCTGTCTCTCTGTCTCTCTTTCCCTGTCTGTTTCTGTCTCTGCTTCTCTCTTTGTCTCTGTCTGTCTCTCCGTCTTTCTCTCTCTCTGCCTCTCTCTCTGTGTCTCTGTCTGTCTCTGTCTCTCTCTCTCATGGAAAGAACCATGAATGAGAGCATATTTTAAGAAGTATTTGGAGTGCTGGGAGGGATCTGGAACACCAGTGCCTCACCATTCTCGGGAAAGTCACCTCCCATGCTCCTAACGCCCTACGGTAGCCATTTCATCAAGCAAAGAGGGGTTATCCATACGCTGCATAATCTTTCGGACCCAGTCATCAGTTACCTTGATTGTAAACCGAATGGCAAGGTGGGGAGATGGCAAAACTCGGCGTAAAGCCACACGACGCTCAGGCCCAGCCCAGTCACCAGACCAAGAGAGAATGTATTGTGTGTGTGTGTGTGTGTGTGTGTGTGTGTGTGTGTGTGTGTGTGTGTGTGTGTATGTGTGTGTATGTGTGTGTATGTGTGTGTGTATGTGTGTATGTGTGTGTATGTGTGTGTATGTGATGTTGTGTATATGTGTGTATGTGTGTGTATGTGTGTATATGTATGTGTTGTGTATGTGTGTGTGTATGTGTGTATGTGTGTGTATGTGTGTGTATGTGTGTGTATGTATGTGTGTATGTGTGTGTGTATGTGTGTATGTGTGTGTGTGTGTATGTGTGTGTGTGTATGTGTCTGTATGTATGTGTTTTTCAATTTTTCGAAGTGGGCATTCTTGATTTCTCCCTCCGCCAAATGTGCACTATATCACAATCACACTCCCACCATATGTAATCGACACAGAACTTTCAAACATGGAAATCAATCAATCCAACATTACTTCAATGCATTTTTACCCACATACACACACACGCATGTATACGTGCCCGACACACACACACACACACACACACACACACACACACACACACACACACACACACACGCACACACACACACACACACACACACACACACACACACACACACACAACACAACACAACACAACACCTACACAGGTACGTACACACGCACAGGCATACGCACTCGCAAGCACACAGATACACTTCCACATACCCACTACGCACAGATAGTCCAGACTGCCTCCTGCTTCAAAAGTAGAACCGAATGAGGGAAGG
>JAPXFY010000170.1:72500-83619 GCA_030674185.1 Monoplex corrugatus | reverse complement strand
GTCGTTGTCTCCGCCATCGTTATTTCTTTTGAAATGAGTATTTAATGTCGTCCACGTCTGTTTCGTCCTTGTGTCAAAGTCCCCTCATATTCGTTAATGTCCACGATGGATGAATGAAGGAAATGGATGTTTCTGTGATTTGTATGAGTGTGTGAAGCGAGGAAGTAATGTTTTCATTATTCAATATTATCCTTTTGTATGTTAAAAATAAACTTGTTTTTGTGTTGTAATTCTTTGTCACTGGTTTCATTCAAGGTTGGAAGGGGTTAGTAAAGTGTGCACTGTGTGAAACATAATGTGAGTTGTTTTCTTACAGTGGAACTTAAAAGAACCATTGAACTCTGTAACACGTTCATTACAGCTACCTGCAAGGGAACAGAAGATTATGAAAATGAAAGACGAAGCAGCCAAGTGGAAAAACGTGCAGCAACAAAGGCCAGAACCAACTCTGCAGAGCGTTCCATTGAGTGTCCAGTATGCAGCCGCCTGTGTGCATCAGACTTTGGCCTGAGATCCCACATAGGGTACACAAATAAAGTGCTAGATTGGACTTTATTGACCACGACAGTTGATCTTATATAGGAGTCAGATAAGTTAAGATGTGCCTGTATAATGTTGAAGCTTCACAACTTATTCAATATTTATTTATTCATTCTGTTGACAAAGTTTAATAACTGAATAAAGTGTGTCACGTGCGTCATTTATTCCAACGTGTGTACTGTTTCTGAAACTTGTTTCTGGTCACGTATACTCATAATGCAGTTGTGTGTAGAGCAGATGAACACATCTTCATAGTCTACAAGCCCAAAAAACCCTCAGCAATTCTTGTTAGAAAATCCACCCTAAGCCATTAAGGCTCTACACAAATACAAATACACTATAGTGCTCGTAGTGGATCTGCGCTAATATAAGCACACAATACTGCTTGTAATTGAAGCAAATGAAATGTGGTTTCTAAGAAGAATGTTAAGAGTTCCATAGACAGCAAAGGAAACAAACATACAGTCAGTCTTGAAGGAGGCAGACACAAAAAGAACATCTGCGAAGAAGGTTCGGAAAAGACAAGCAACATTTATAGCACATGTTATGAGGCAAGAGAAATTAGAGCACCTAGTCACAACGGGAAAGCTGGAGGGAAAGATAGCACCACGTAGACCCGGGGAGAAAATATTGGATGGACTTGCTGAGTGGCTGAGGACAGAGAGGGTGGGAGATGTACTTGCAGCGACAAGAGATAGCTTCGTATGGAGGGCCATGATTGCCAATGCATTTATCTTTGTCTTTATTCATTCATCTATTTATTTATTTATTGTTTGTCTGTTTGCTTGCTTATGTCTTTATATATATATAGAAAGAAATGACAGAAAGCAAAGGAGGAAGAAAGAAACAAAGAGAGTGGTAGAAAAGAGGAAATTTCTAGCACAGAATTTCCAGAAGGTGGAGATACTATTTATACTGAAAGAGCCCCGGCATCCCCACGGAAGATGTAAAGGAGATGGGGACGGGGAGGGGGATTATTTAACTGCTTACAGTAAGCGAATATGACATCACCTGTTTGTCCAATCCCCGTGGCATGACGCTGTGGATGAAGCTGGAGAAGACAGCGTTAGAGATGAAGATGGAGATGAGGAAGGAGATCTTCTCTCCACTCTCTGGAGGAATCAGGAACACCAAGCAGTTCATCAGCGTGAACAGTCCCATGGGACCCATCGCACTGATCACATAAAACATCGCTTTGCGTTTCAGATTCACCTTCATCTTGACTCTCTGGTACCTCGTCCCGAGACTCGACCCTCGTATAGTTTTCATACTTACACCCAACAGAGACCATTCCCCTCCAACCGAAAATCTCCACAAAAATGACGTCACGTCCTCATATCCGGCCACAACAGACACGTCATTATCCACGAAAAACTGAAGGACGATGATCGAACAGGTCTGTTCATCGAATGGGAAGTACGTGAAATCTAACTTGCATGTTGTTTTCAGGGTCACTTCCAAGCTGACGAGGATGAACCCCGTTTGGTAAACGTACACAGGAGTTAGTTCGTCAATGACGAGAGCGCCACTGTTCACTCCATTCAGCACGGTCAGAGAAGGTGTCCAGAGCTTGGAGGAGGCCATTTCTACCATAGTGATGCCACTGTAGTCACTGGCATTCCAGATCAGCCCATTTTCCTGCCAGGACAGGACGACATTACCGTTGATCTCCAGAACTTGTGCTGCAGGATCCAGGCCTAGTATATCGACAGGGAAAAAGTTCAACCATACTTTAACAGCGTTGTCGTTTTTCTTGATTTCGCTGCCATTGACGTACATGTAAACGCTTTCACTCTCTGGAGGTAATTTGTGTGTTGAGATGGGATGTCTTTGGATCTCCTGTACCAGTCTGTAGTAAGCCTGTCTCTTTGAGCTCTCCAATGGCTTGAGAGATGCCTCGCACATATGGCTGACTCTGTCACTGATTGGCCAAAAAATCAACCAATAGATAACGACGGTGTTGAAGAAGGTGCTTATTTTACGGACATTCATTTCTGTTATTTCTTTGTTCTGATTTCTTTCATGTTATGAAATTTTTTTTCTAGCTCAAAATGGTTTAGTCTAAAGCAAAAGTGTGATGAACATTTTTTCGTTTTCTCGATTTTAAATGGTACAAAGAAGAGTGGTGTATTTGACCAAAACAAAAACCAGTGTCGCAAGTTGACCACTCACACACGCAGGCACACACAGACACGCACACGCAGGCACACACACACACACGCACACACACAGTTGGGCGTGGCATGGGCTCATATAAAAGTGGAGAAAATCTTGCTCACACACATTTTTTTTCGTCGCAGACATACACAGAGAGAGAGAGAGAGAGAGAGAGAGAGAGAGAGAGAGAGAGAGAGAGGAGAGAGAGAGAGAGAGAGAGAGAGAGAGACTATACAGACAATATGAAATAATTTCCCTTTATTGAAAAAATAGAAGAAACATCGTGGAGTGGAAACACTCTGTGTGTGTGTGTGTGTGTGTGTGTGTGTGTGTGTGTGTGGTGTGTGTGTGTGTGTGTGCACATGTATGTGTGCGTTCGTGTCTGTCTGTCTGTCTGTGTCTGCACATACCTACGTGTGTGTGTGTGTGTGTTGTGTGTGTGTGTGTGTGTGTGTGTGTGTGTGTGTGTGTGTGTGGTGTGTGTGTGGTGTGTGTGTATGTGAGTAAGGTGGATATGAATTGTGTGTTCGTGTATATGTGTGTGTGTGTGAGTGCGCGCGCGTTCACTCGTATGTGTGTATGTGTGTGTGCGCGCGCGCGCGTGTGTGTGTGTGCGTGCGTATGTGTGTGCGTGCGTGGAACTAATGTGATGATTTTAGATATAGAGAAGGCTTATAAACACCAACCGAGTCATTTTGTAGAACATGGATCTATATGTTGTAACAGAACACAAATTGGCCATCAGCGATCTAATGGAACTAATGGCCAAACTTGCGCTCACACTGGGACACATGAAATGAGAACAATTATCTAAGGGGTTTGTGTTTGGTGTCAGTGGACCGATGTTGACAAGCTTTTTAGACACATTACAGGCATTCGGTCACTGGGCAGAAATTATTAACACAGGCTCCAGTACGCGTGCACCCACGTACACACACACACACACACACAAACACACATACGCGTGAGCACACGTGCTCACATATGTACATACACACATATTTATAGACGCACACGTACAGGATAAAGCATACACACACTCACACACACAACACACACACACACACACACACACACACACACACACACACACACACACACATATATATATATATATATATCATCATCATCATCATCAGGTGCCCTGCCGCATGGCGTTGGCGACCATGGACTTCCAACCATCTCTATCTCTCGTTGCACCCAGCATCTCCCCCACCCTCTTCATCCCCAGCCACTCTGCAAGTCCATCCAGCATTCTCTCCCTGGGTCTACCCGGTGCTCTCTTTCCCTCCAGCTTTCCCGTTGTGACCAGGTGCTCCAAATCACCCTTCCTCATAAAATGGCCTATAAATGTTGCTTGTTTTTTCCTAATCTTCCTTATCAGTGATCGACTTGTGTCTGCCTCCATCAAGACTGTCTCGTTTGTTTTCTTTGCTGTCCATGGTACTCTCAACATTCTTCTGAGAAACCACATCTCGGCTGCCTCAATCCTGCTCTGGCTTTGCCTGCTGACTGTCCACGCCTCGCATCCGTACAACAGTATTGGTTCTATATAACACCAAGGACTCTCTTTCTGATGTTAATTGATAGGCATTTGTTGGTAAGAATGCTTGTCATCTTCTTGAATGCTGTTTTGGCTTGGCCGATTCTGCCGGCTATTTCTGATGTGCATCTGCCGTCTGATGAAATGACCGTTCCCAGGTATTTGAACTTATTAACCTGTGTCAAGGTTGTGCCATTTGCTGTTACTTTGCAGGAGGGATTTCATGTTTTTTACTGATCACCATGACTTCAGTCTTCCTGCTGTTTAGTTCCAACCCCTTACATTTGCTTTCTGTTTCTAGTATATTCACAAGGTTTTGTAGGTCCCTTTCATTTTCTGAAATTAGCACGGTGTCATCTGCGTACCGAATGTTGTTTATCATTTTCCCTCCAACCTTTAATCCAGGGTCTTCTTCTAGGTTTCTCATGATGTTTTCGCTATATAGTGAAAACAGATCTGGTGACAAAACACAACCCTGTCTGACTCCTCTTTTGATGTTTTGAAAAGAGCTTATATTGTTTTCTGTTCTCATTGCAGCTGTTTGTTCCCAGTACATATTCCTGATTATTCGTAGATCTTTTCCATCGACATTGAGTCTCTCCAGTTGGTTGATCAATTCTTCATGTCGTACCCGATCGAAAGCCTTGGTATAGTCAACAAAGCATAAATACAAATCTTTATTCATCTCAACTGACCTCTCTATGATAGTTCTTAGGATGTATATAGCATTAATAGTTCCTTTCCCCTCCACAAATCCACACTGTTCTTCTGCTATTTCTCTTTTGATTCTATTCCTTGTCCTCATCATGATTATTCTTAACAGGATTTTTGTTACATGACTCATCAAACTGATTGTGCGATGGAGTTCGCATTCTATAGCCCCTGTCTTCTTTGGAAGTGCAATGAAAATTGATTTTGACATATCTTTGGGGATTTTTCCAGTGTCATAAATTTCATTTAGAAGGACTGTTATTTTTTCTATGCCAAATTCCTCCAGGGCTTCAATCATCTCTGTAGTAATGTTGTCTGGTCCTGGGGCTTTTCCTGGTTTCATCTTTTTCAGTGCTGCTCTGACTTCATCTTTCATTATGGGTGGTTCTTCAACGTTCTTTTTTATAATGTGTTCTTTGTTTCTGTCATCCTCAAAAAGGTCTTTAATGTACTCTCCCCATCTGTCTAATACCTTGTCTTTTTCCGTGATAAGCGTGCCATCTTTTGATTTTAAGCAACCAGTTGATGTGCATGTATTTTCCTGTGAACAATTTCTTCAATCGTCTGTACATACCATCGTAAAATTATTATGTAATGGACAAGATAGAACTACACACTATGGTGAAATTGTTACACTATAGACAAGATATAACTACACACCATGGTGAAATTGTTACGCTATAGACAAGATAAAACCACACACCATGGTTAAATTGTTATGTAATGGACAAGATGGAACTACACACCACAGCAAAATTGTTACGTAATGAACAAGATAGAACTACATACTATCGTGAAATTGTTACGCTATAGGCAAGATAGAACTATACACTATGGTGAAATTGTTACACCACGGACAAGATAGAACCACACATCATAGTGAAATTGTTACGCCATGGATCAGATAGAACTACACATCATAGTGAAATTGTTACACCACGTACAAGATAGAACCACACATCATAGTCAAATTGTTACACATGGATCAGATAGAACTACACACTATGGTGAAATTGTTACGCTATAGACCAGATAGAATAACACACCATGGTGTAATTGTTACGCCCTGGATCAGATAGAACTACACACTATGGTGAAATTGTTAGCCATGGATCAGATAGAACTACACACCATGGTGAAATTCATACACCATGGACTACATAGAACTACACGCCATGTTGAAATTGATACGCTATAGACAAGATAGAACTACACACTATGGTGAAATTGTTACTCTATAGGCAAGATAGAACTACACACCATGGTGAAATTGTTACACTATATGCAAGATACAGCTACACGCCATGATGAAATTGTTGCGCTATAGACAAGATAGAACTACATATTGTGGTGGTGAAATTGTTATGTAATGGACATGATAGAACTACACACCATGGAGAAATTGTTATGTAATGGACATGATAGAACTACACACCATGGAGAAATTGTTATGTAATGGACAAGATAGAGTACACACATGGAGAAATTGTTATGTAATGGACAAGATAGAATTACACACATGGAGAAATTGTTATGTAATGGACAAGATAGAACTACACACATGGAGAAATTGTTATGTAATGGACAAGATAGAACTACACACATGGAGAAATTGTTATGTAATGGACATGATAGAATTACACACATGGAGAAATTGTTATGTAATGGACAAGATAGAATACACACCATGGAGAAATTGTTATGTAATGGACATGATAGAACTACACACCATGGTGAAATTGTTATGTAATGGACATGATAGAACTACACACCATGGAGAAATTGTTATGTAATGGACATGATAGAACTACACACCATGGAGAAATTGTTATGTAATGGACATGATAGAACTACACACCATGGTGAAATTGTCATGTAATGGACATGATAGAACTACACACCATGATGAAATTGTTTCTCCAAGGATCAGACGAACTACACACTTAGGTGAAAAAGTTACGCCATGGACAAGTTTAAACTATACACCATGGTGAAATTGTTACGCAATAGACTAGATTGAAACTACACATATTGATGACATTGTTAGGGAATGAAGTGAATAGAGCTGACACACTATGGTGAAAATATTACGTGACGGACGATATAGAACAACACACTATGGTGAAATTGTTAAGCAATACACAATATAGAACTACATTCCATGATGAAATTGTTACGCTATAGACAATATAGAATACACACCATGGTGAAATTGTTATGCCATCGACAAGATAAAACTACACTCATGGTGAATTGTTACGTACGGTCAGATAGAACTACACACCATGGTGAAATTGTTATGTAATGTACAGATAGAACCACACACATGTTGAAATTGTTATGTAATGTACAAGATAGAACCACACACCAGGTGAAATTGTTAGTAATGTACAAGATAGAGCTACATGCCAGGGTGAAATTGTTATGTAATGTACCAGATAGAACCACACACCATGGTGAAATTGTTTAGTAATGTACAAGATAGAACTACACACCATGGTGAAATTGTTATGTAATGTACAAGATAGAACTACACACCAGGGTGAAATTGTTTAGTAATGTACAAGATAGAACTACACACCATGGTGAAATTGTTATGTAATGTACAAGATAGAACTACACACCAGGGTGAAAGTGTTATGTAATGTACAAGATAGAACTACACACCATGGTGAAATTGTTATGTAATGTACAAGATAGAACTACACACCAGGGTGAAAGTGTTATGTAATGTACAAGATAGAACTACACACCAGGGTGAAATGTTATGTAATGTACAAGATAGAACCACACACCAGGGTGAAATTGTTATGTAATGTACAAGATAGAACTACACACCAGGGTGAAATTGTTATGTAATGTACAAGATAGAACTACACACCATGGTGAAATTGTTATGTAATGTATAAGATAGAACCACACACCAGGGTGAAATTGTTTAGTAATGTACAACAATAGATAGAACCACACACCATGGTGAAATTGTTATGTAATGTACAAGATAGAACTACACACCAGGGTGAAATTGTTATGTAATGTACAAGATAGAACTACACCCAGGGTGAAATTGTTATGTAATGTACAAGATAGAACACACACCATGGTGAAATTGTTATGTAATGTACAAGATAGAACTACACACCATGGTGAAATTGTTATGTAATGTACAAGATAGAACTACACACCATGGTGAAATTGTTATGTAATGTACAAGATAGAACTACACACCAGGGTGAAATTGTTATGTAATGTACAAGATAGAACTACACATGCCAGAGTGAAATGTTATGTAATGTACAAGATAGAACTACACACCAGGGTGAAAGTGTTATGTGATGGACAAGATGGAAACACACACCATGGTGACATTGTTATTTAATGGACCAGATAAAACTACACATCATAGCAAAATTGTTACGTAATGGACAAGATAGAACTACATACTATTGTGAAATTCAAAACAAGTGTGACTGCCCGCGTTCAAGCAAACAGGAAACAGAAAAAACACGAAAGAAGAATACGAACGCGTATTTAATACAAGACAAGACAGGCGCAAATTTTCGGCCAACTGGCCTTTTTCAAGCGTAAGATTACAAACAAACAAACACCAGATACAAACATTTTTTGAGAAAAAGACTGAAACTTCCCTGCTGCTGTGTCCAATGTAAGAAAAGGAATAAACTGACTAAGATGACATCATAATGTGTTTTTGAGTAAATATGATGTCAGAGCGGAAATGAGAACTATGACGCACTAGCGAATAGTAGTGTTTGGAATGTAATGGATACCAGTATTAAATAATAAGAAGAGAAAATATAGGCATTTGTTCGACAGAATGGGAAAATATTTAATCAAGAGGTATTAAATAATGCAGAAATGTTCGACAGAATGGGAAAATATTTAATCAAGAGGTATGGCTGATGTAAATGGATCGTGCCTAGTGCAACGAAACTGGTCTGACCTTGGAATAGGAAGAAAAACATCCCAAACCAACAGACAAGGGGCTGAAGGGAAAACCGGAGTCCCCGGAGAAAAAAACGTTAGTCAGACGTGGCTGGGCCTGTCTTGTGAAAGGAGAATTCAAACAGATTGAATTTAGAATACCATTTGATCATGAATACCATTTGATACCATTGATCATGGTATTCTCCTTGCTAGACTTCATCATACTTTTGGCATCTCTGACATTGCTCTGTCTTGGTTCACTTCATACCTATCAAACAGAAAACAAACCGTTCTCATCAATGGCACTTACTCTCAACCTGCATACCTGACCTGTGGTGTTCCACAAGGATCTGTCCTTGGCCCTGTTCTTTTCACTCTTTACACCTCCCCCTGTCCACCATCACCAACTCCCATTCTATAAAACACCACTTCTATGCTGATGACACCCAACTTCAAGACAGTGACTCACCTGATAATATACAGCGCCTGTTGACTCGCACCACTGAGTGTTACTCGGACATTAAGAACTGGATGACACACAATAGACTTCAGCTTAATGACGACAAAACAGAAGCTATCCTCATTGGCACCCGTCAGAAACTTTCTCAGCTGCCTCCTCTTTCTCTCCCATTATGTAACACATCAGTCCCAATTTCTGATTCAGCTAAAAACCTTGGTGTCTGCATTGACTCTACCCTCTCCATGAACAACTTTGTTTCTCAAACTGCCAGATCCTGCTACTATCATCTCCATCGTATAAAGCTGATCAGGAAGTATCTCTCTGTCGAAACAACTGCAAAACTCGTTCTCTCCTTCATAATGTCTCGCATTGACTATTGCAATTCACTCCTGTCTGGTCTTCCTGCCTCCACCATTCACATCCTACAGCGCATTCAAAACAATGCTGCACGCCTTGTACTCAAAAAGAAAAAAGCTGACCACATATCTCCTCTCCTGGCACAACTTCACTGGCTCCCTGTATCAAAGCGCATACAGTACAAACTAGACACCATGTGCTACAAAAGCCTCAATAACGCAGCCCCCGATTACCTGTCAAGCCTACTTGAGATCTATGTTCCCTCACGTACCCTCCGCTCTGCCTCTGATCCTCTGACTCTTCGCTTTCCACGCACTAAGCTCAATACCTATGGTCCACGAGCCTTCTCTGTTTCTGGTCCACTCTCCTGGAACAAACTTCCTCTCTCAGTCCGTCAGCAACCTACTTTTGTCTCCTTCAAGTCCGCTCTCAAAACTCACCTTTTCTCTCCTGCATAAAATCCTAACCTCACTCAACCCTCCCCTCTGCAGCCTGTCTCCGCTCGGAGGGAATCACATGGTTATAATATATAATTGTATGCTATGCTCTCTATAATTTTCCATTGCTTTTATTCTTGCTTTTATTGCTTTTATTCTTTCTCCCCATTTATAGCCATGCGTGTGTGTGTGGGTGTGTGTGGTGTGTGTGTGTGTGTGTGTGTGTGTGTCTGTATGTGTGCGTGCGTGTGTGTGCGAGCGTGCGTGCCTGCGTGTGTGTCTGCTTCAGCGCTTAGATTTGATTTTATCAAGATTCTGCGCTATATAAATATTGTAATTATTATTATTATTATAGAATAAAAATGAAAATAAAAGTAAAAATAAAAAGGCATATGTGCAGCCGCAAAGCCAGTACCTCACTGGGATGGGAAAATGGTGATAATATGGTCTATTTCAGTAAACCAACATCGAGATAAAACATACATGGACTCAAGTGCACATTAAAAGAAGACAATAGTATGCATAAAATCATCCAAGCAGTTTAAACATAAATTATACATGAGGGACAAGAAATGTTATACCTATACATTAGAGCGGATACATACACATACACATACACATACACACCAAGGTAAAATACATGCACGCAAAGCCATGTCCAGATAAAAGTACATTAAGTGGCAAGATACTGAATTCAGTTGAGGAAATCTTTATGGTTTGTCATTGAGTCTATGTGGCTTGTGCGTACCAAGTTTATCTATAAGATGGGATTCTCTGTCTTTCCTGTCTATGGTGCTGTTACTGTATAGAAGCCACAGACCTTTCAATAGGATGTTGTTGATTGAGTCGTCCGATTGGTTGAAATGATTTGAGACAGTTTTATCTCTTTGATGTCGGATGTCAGCCAAGTGTTCCTTGAAACGTGTATCAAGGGTACGTCCAGTTTCACCAATGTACAGATGAAAACAT
>JAPXFY010000170.1:17500-65000 GCA_030674185.1 Monoplex corrugatus | reverse complement strand
ATCATGTCTAGTTCACTGTTCTGATTGTCTGTACATCATCTTTATCATGTTCTGATCACTGTTCTGATTGTCTGTACATCATCTTTATCATGTTCTGATCACTGTTCTGATTGTCTGTACATCATCTTTATCATGTCTTGTTTACTGTTCTGATTGTCTGTATATCATCTTCATCATGTCTTCTTTACCATCCTGATAGTCTGTACATAATCTTTATCATGTCTTGATCACTGTTCTGATTGTCTGTATATCATCTTCATCATGTCTTCTTTACCATCCTGATAGTCTGTACACCGTCTTTATCATGTCTTGTTCACTGTTCTTAGTGTCTGTACATCATCTTTATCATGTCTTGTTCACTGTTCTGATCGTCTGTACGTCATATTTATCATGTCTTGTTTACCATCCTGATTGTCTGTACGTCATATTTATCATGTCTTATTCACTTTTCTGATTGTCTGTACATCATATTTATCATGTCTTGTTTACTTTTCTGATTGTCTGTACATCATATTTATCATGTCTGTTTACCATCCTGATTGTCTGTACATCATCTTTATCATGTCTTGTTTAACATCCTGATTGTCTTATGTCATATTTATCATGTCTTGTTTACTTTTTTCATTGTCTATACATCAATTTCGTCATGTCTTGTTTATTGTTCTGATCGTCTGTACATCATCTTTATCATGTTTTGTTTACTGTTCTGATTGTCTGTACATGTACATCATCTTTATCATGTTTTGTTTACTGTTCTGATTGTCTGTACATGTACATCATCTTTATCATGTTTTGTTTACTGTTCTGATTGTCTGTACATGTACATCATCTTTATCATGTCTTGTTCACTGTTTTGATCGTCTGTACATGTACATCATCTTTATCATGTCTTGTTCACTGTTCTGATTGTCTGTACATGTACATCATCTTTATCATGTCTTGTTCACTGTTCTGATCGTCTGTACATGTACATCATCTGTATCATGTCTTGTTCACTGTTCTGATCGTCTGTACATGTACATCATCTTTATCATGTCTTGTTCACTGTTCTGATTGTCTGTACATGTACATCATCTTTATCATGTCTTGTTCACTGTTCTGATTGTCTGTACATGTACATCATCTTTATCATGTCTTGTTCACTGTTCTGATTGTCTGTACATGTACATCATCTTTATCATGTTTTGTGTAGGCTCAGGTCATCTGTACATGTACATCATCTTTATCATGTTTTGTGTAGGCTCAGGTCATCTGTACATGTACATCATCTTTATCATGTTTTGTGTAGGCTCAGATCATCTGTACATGTACATCATCTTTATCATGTCTTGTGTAGGCTCAGGTCATCTGTACATGTACATCATCTTTATCATGTCTTGTTCACTGTTCTGATTGTCTGTACATGTACATCATCTTTATCATGTCTTGTTCACTGTTCTGATCGTCTGTACATGTACATCATCTGTATCATGTCTTGTTTATTGTTCTGATCGTCTGTACATGTACATCATCTTTATCATGTCTTGTTCACTCTTCTGATCGTCTGTACATGTACATCATCTTTATCATGTCTTGTTCACTGTTCTGATTGTCTGTACATGTACATCATCTTTATCATGTCTTGTTTATTGTTCTGATCGTCTGTACATGTACATCATCTTTATCATGTCTTGTTCACTCTTCTGATCGTCTGTACATGTACATCATCTTTATCATGTCTTGTTCACTGTTCTGATTGTCTGTACATGTACATCATCTTTATCATGTCTTGTTCACTGTTCTGATTGTCTGTACATGTACATCATCTTTATCATGTCTTGTTCACTGTTCTGATTGTCTGTACATGTACATCATCTTTATCATGTTTTGTGTAGGCTCAGGTCATCTGTACATGTACATCATCTTTATCATGTTTTGTGTAGGCTCAGGTCATCTGTACATGTACATCATCTTTATCATGTCTTGTGTAGGCTCAGATCGTCTGTACATGTACATCATCTTTATCATGTCTTGTTCACTGTTCTGATTGTCTGTACATGTACATCATCTTTATCATGTTTTGTGTAGGCTCAGGTCATCTGTACATGTACATTATCTTTATCATGTTTTGTGTAGGCTCAGATCATCTGTACATGTACATCATCTTTATCATGTTTTGTGTAGGCTCAGATCATCTGTACATGTACATCATCTTTATCATGTCTTGTGTAGGCTCAGATCATCTGTACATGTACATCATCTTTATCATGTCTTGTGTAGGCTCAGGTCATCTGTACATGTACATCATCTTTATCATGTTTTGTGTAGGCTCAGGTCATCTGTACATGTACATCATCTTTATCATGTCTTGTGTAGGCTCAGATTATCTGTACATGTACACATCATCTTTATCATGTCTTGTTTAGGCTTATGTCATCTGTACATGTACATCATCTTTATCATATCTTGTGTAGGCTCAGGTCATCTGTACATGTACATCATCTTTATCGTGTCTTGTGTAGGCTCAGGTCATCTGTACATGTACATCATCTTTATCATGTCTTGTGTAGGCTCAGGTCATCTGTACATGTACATCATCTTTATCATGTTTTCTTTCCCAGCAAACTAGAGTCTGGGCAAAGAGCACCTAGCTGAAGGACGTCCTCTTTTGCCAGTAAACCCACATTTAAACACTTACGTACATGTTCCAGCATCTTCTCACTGGTCCACGTACGCATCTGCTGATTTAGATTGGTCATCACTTTTTCGATCCTTTTTCGTTCCTCGTGTCTGGCTCGTCTTTGCAACAAAGTGTTCAACGTGTACAGAAAGGGGTTGAGTGCCGAGTTAAGAGGCAGGACAAAGACACCAGCCCACACGTTAACAAGGTCGGAGATGTGTGTGCCTTGGGCAGCCAGTAGTCCCATCAGGCCAATAGGAAACCAGCAACAAAAATCAGTGATTACAATCAGAAACAGACGTCGTGCAATAGCGATGTCTTGATTGCGGCTGTCCTTTTGCAGACCTTTAGATGACTGGCGAATGGTATGATAGATCATCACCTGGCCAACTCCAATGACAATGGAAATGATAAAGTTGAGAATGATAAAGACACCAAAGGCATACTGCTGACCTGGAAACTGACGTCGTGTGATCGGCAGAGGTACACAGATGCTGTTCTGACTGTAGAACTGCCAGTGAGACACAAAGAGAGGCAAGGTGGCCAGCACAACAGCAGCCCCCCAAGCAATGCAACAGGCCACGGATGCTGACAATTTTGAAAAACGGAGATGTACACTGAAAGGAAATCGTAACAGGAGAAAGCGGTCTATGGTGATGAGACAGATGACGAAAGCTGACATTTCACTGGACACTATGGCCAAAAAGCCTGCAATTTTACACACCTCAGTGTGTCTCCATTGTTCTTCCTTCAAGACATAGATACCCCGGAAAGTCATGTCTGCCACTCCAATAATGGCCATGTAAACTCCCATCAGGAAATCAGAAGCGCTGAGGTTGATGACCATGACCTTGTATGCTAGAGAGGTGCCCTGCTGTTCTATGAAGGTCCTGTAGACCCACACCCCTACATTGCCTACCAGAGCCATGGTAGACAAGACCCAGAGCAACACACGCAGGAAGTCAGATTTGAGAAGGTCACTACATGACGACAGTTCGTCCAAAGGGGCATGGCATTCGGCCAGCTGTGTCATGTGGAAATGATGGCAGCATAACTTGAGATTGTCAGTGTACAACACCCGTACAGAAGAGCCAAACACTTTAGTCTGCACTGTGTCCACTGGGTTGTGACGAATATCTAAAACAGAAATCTGTGTTGACCCTGTTAGTCCATTAGTCATGATCGTGTCTAGTCCCATGTCCATCATCACCAGACTCTCTAAAGTCACAAAAGCAGTTCTGTGCACAAAATTGGAAAAATCAGGATCCATCAGTTTGGACAAGGGGTTAAAGGACAGATTGAGGTGTAACAACTCGGACAGATGGCTCAGTTTCAGAAAGTCAAAGCTGTGGATAGAGTTATGACTGACATCCAGAATACGGAGCTGGTTTAAAGAGCTGAGCTCCACTTCCATCATATCACAGGATGACAAGTTCAGGTACTGAAGGTATGTCAGGAATTCACTGCCCTGTAAATCGGGGTTGGTTGATCCAGACAGATCGAGATAACGTAGCTGGAAATACGCCTGGTAGTCAAACCCTGACGAACAACGGAATGCTTGACCTTCACATACACACTGATCTGGACAATGTTCCTGTCCACAGTAACGTTCATCTTCATTAAAAGGGCAGTGGTTGACCCCATCACAGAAGTAGTCAGGATGAAGACAGTTACCGGTCATCCAACATCGAAAGAAACCAGGGCATCTTAGATCAACGATGTTTTCATCCTCTCCAAAAGGACAGTCGATAATTCCGTTGTTCAAGAGGTAGGTGGGGATACAGAAACCTTGTACACACTGGAAGTGTGTCTCTGGACAGACCTCTTGTCCTTTCTTAGGTTCTTCTGCTGTGGACAGACCCAAGCCATCCATGTGCACCACTGCTGGTGGGTAAATACTCTGGGGACGGTTCCAGCTCTCTGAATAGGGAAGGAAAACTTTGTTTCAACTCACATTGCTTTGTGTTCAGCGACGCCCTAACTTTAGAGTTTAGATCACGACACCAACGTATGAAGACAACATGCACGCCTGCGGAAGATTTGAAAACATTTCTTTCTTGTGCAAAAAAATGTGCAATCTGAATTATCACTCGTTTGTATAAAAATCATTAAATTTAAAGAGGAGTAAGACTTGGATAAGACCAGTTACATGAATGGAATATTGAGATACACACACACACACACACACACACACACACACACACACACACACACACACACACACACACGCACGCACGCACGCATACACACACACACACACAAATACACATACATACACATACACACACATGCACGCACACATAAACACACACAACACTTACACACACACACACATACACACACATAAACACACACTTACATACACATACACATATATATACACACACTTACACACACAACAAATACACACATACACACACTATACACACACTTATACACACACATATACACACACAAACACACACACAAACACACACAAACACACACAAACACACACACACACACACACACACAAACACACACACACAAACACACACACACACACACACACACACACACACACACACACACACACACACACACACACAGGGTAGCATTAATCTCTCAGGTCATTCCACCCACCAAGCAAAGGAATCCCAAACACTTGCATTTCACATATGCTGATGGGAACGTCCATGGTGTGCATCACAAGTGTGACATACCGCCCTCTGAGTGGTTGTAAGCAAGGAAGCCCTATAGTGGTTCCTGGTTTATAGCTGTCTTTGATATGCAGGCACAGATCACGTGAATTCGTGGGGGCCTCAGGTAGCTGCGCCGAGGTCATAGTCACAAAAATGTAAAAATTGGCAAGCTGACGAGCTGCAAAGGAAAATTTACGTAATTATTGATATCCATGCATATATCTCTGGAACACAATTGTTGTCAAAATGGGGAAAAGAATTTACGTTGATATTATAATCTGAAGCTTTATGAATATAATTTCTGTCGAATTCTTCATCGCTGTCGTGCGCGCACGCGCGCACGCGCACGATACGCACACACGCACATACACACACGCGGGCACGCATGCACGCACACACATAATTTCCACTCCTACAAAGAAAATGGCCATCATCAACATCATCATGTGCCCTGTTGTTTGGCGTTGGCGATCATGGCCCTCTATACGAATCTATCTTTTGTCGTTGCAAGTACATCTCCCACCCTCTTTGTCCTCAGCCGCCCTGCAAGTCTGTCCAATATTTTCTCCCTGGGTCTACCTGGTGTTCTCTCTCCCTCCAGTTTTCCTGTTGTGACCAGGTGCTCTAATTTCTCTTTCCTCATAAAATGTCCTATAAATGTTGCTTGTATTTTTCTCATCTTCTTTATTAATGATCTTCTTGTCTCTTCCTCCATCAATACTGTCTCGTTTGTTTTCTTTGCTGTCCATGGAGTTCTCAACATTCTTCTTAGAAACCACATTTCAGCTGCCTCAATTTATAAATCCACTAATATCTATAAAAACGAAATTACAAAATCCCCTTTCACACAGCAAAATAATAATTTCCAATCATACAAAGAAAAGAGTGCATAACGAGTCACCGTGGTGTAATGGTTAATGCAACGGACTACCGACTGGAAGGTTGTGCTCCCCATCAGTCCCTTCAAAAATCATTGTGGGATTTTTCGGCTCTAAACGGCTCCTACCCAGACTTGGGCGTGCTATGGGTTCATTGGGAAGACTGGGACCACACAGTCGAGTCTCATCCACTTCACGGATGCGTCATCTTTTGACCAGCACCGCAGGTGTCAGTATCTCTCAGACCTGGCTGACGCCAGGATATATTATGATGGTAAGCGTAGAGTCCAGCCCTGTCACGCAGTCTCAGTCCTAGATGGGACTCCATAGCATCATGATTATCAGCCTCATCAACATCATCATCATCATCATCATCATCATCATCATCATCATCAGGTGCCACGCCGCATGGCGTTGGCGATTACGGACTTCCATCTGTCTCTATCTCTTGTTGCCTCAAGCATCTCTTCCACCCTCCTTGTCTTCAGCCACTCTGCAAGTCCATCTAGTACCCGGTGCTCTCCTTCCCTCCAGCTTTCCCATTGTGACCAGGTGTTCCAATTCCCCTTTCCTCATAAAATGGCCTATGAATGTTGCCTGCCTTTTCCTAATCTTCCTTATGAATGATATACTTGTGTCAGGTCGGATAGATGTATCCGCTACTGGTAACCTGGAACCCAGTACTACCTGTCACAGGGTCGAATTGCTGGCGACTAAACCAGCAACCCCACCAGTCCTCTCAGGAGGATGGTGAGGAGGGTGGCTAGAAACCCTGGTGGAAATAAATTAGATCCATCAAAGGGCGCCAGCTCTGGAGAGCTACCTGCGGCCATCTAGCTAAGGGAGTAAACCCTGACAGTAAATCCGGTGTGTGGCCCCTAAGGCGGTTGGATGGCAAACTTTGTCACTTTCCGGCAGCTCCTGCGGCCGCTTTGGCACCAAAACGTAACAGCCCTGCTGTTCCTTTGGATCTGTCAGCGAGGTGGAGAGGGGAGACAAGTTGCATGGGCAACAGCCTGTCTTCCATATTACACTGCCCAGGCTTACATCCGTCCATTCATCTACAAACACTCTGCACCTACGACCTGGGGAGGACACTCCAGCCTCGCTACTAACACTAGTGTCGGCACAACACGGGAAGCAACAGATACCGGTGATAAGTCATTGCTCAACTGGCGTAAAGCTGACGCCAGGGGTTGCTTTTGACGGTGGGAGAGACCTTCGTGTCTTACTGGACAGCTACCGCCCACCTAAGCTGGGCAGCCCCCAGCCAGTTAGGTGCTGTCCCGCCACGACCTGCCTTCTTCATTAGGTGCATGAAGATTAGGAGAAAATCTGACAAGCAGGTCGTTAATTACCGCACCAAACAAAAAGAAAAATTCAAATTCAAGAAACGGATCAGGAAAAGGATCAGCAGTGAAACTGGGCTGTTGGAATGTCCGAACAATGATGCCTGGGCTCTCCCAAGATCTGCAAGACATCAGCGACGCCAGAAAAACCGCCGTCATAAACAGCGAACTAAAGAGGCTCAATGTGGACATTGCCACGCTGCAGGAAACACGGCTGGCTGACTCAGGAACACTAAAGGAAAGGGACTACACCTTCTTCTGGCAAGGAAAGAGTTCTGATGCCCCAAGAAAGCACGGAGTAGGCTTTGCAGTAAGGAACAGCCTGCTGAACATGATTGAACCAGGCAGCGGCGGTTCAGAACGACTCTTGACTCTCCGCCTCAACACCACCGAAGGCTATGTCACTCTCATCAGCGTTTATGCCCCAACTCTGTCCGCCTCTCCAGACACCAAGGATGAGTTCTACGAAAATCTTGCATCAACCATAAGGAACATCCCCAGGACAGAACAACTTGTTCTCCTGGGCGACTTCAACGCCAGAGTGGGTGCAGACAATGACTCATGGCCCTTCTGCCTCGGTTCCTTTGGAGAGGGGAAAATGAATGAGAATGGACAGCGACTGCTTGAGTTTTGTGCCTGCCATGAACTGTGCATCGCCAACTCCTTCTTCAAGACGAAGCCTCAGCACAAAGCCTCCTGGAGGCATCCCCGCTCAAAACATTGGCACCAACTGGATTTGATCCTAGTAAGACGTGCCGCTATCAAAAACGTTCTCCACACTCGCTCTTATCACAGCGCAGACTGCGACACAGACCACTCTCTGGTATGTTGCAAGATCAGGCTACAACCAAAGAAGTTCCACTGCTCAAAGAAACAAGGGAACCCTCGCATTGACGTCAGCAAGATGTCTCAGCCAGATCTTGTAGAACAGTTCGCAGAGGCCTTTCAGAGAGAATACGATGCATTGCAGCCCAGAGACAGCTGCCACTGAGAGATGGGAAACGCTACGAGACACCATGCACCGCATTGCTATGGCCACCTTTGGGAAGAAAACTGTGAAGTCCCACGACTGGTTTGAGGCCAAATCATCAGAGATGACTCCCACTGTTGAGGCCAAGCGTGCCGCACTCACCAAGTATAAGCGGTCCCCAGTGAGACGAACCTGCAAATCCTCAGGGCTGCCAGAAGTAAGGTTCAGCTTAACGCCAGGCGCTGCGCAAACGAGTACTGGACAGAGCTCAGCGAAGAGATACAGAGTGCTGCTGAAAGAGACAACATCCGAGGAATGTATGATGGCATCAAGAAGGCACTGGGACCAACACAGAGCAAGATCGCCCCCCTCAAATCCTCCACTGGGGAAGTAATCAGCAATCCTAGCCAACATGGAAAGATGGGCGGAACACTACTCCGACCTCTACTCCACACAGAACATGGTGTCCCCCTTAGCCCTCGATGCCATCAAGTGCATGCCGGTAATGGAAGAACTTGATGCAGAGCCAACTGCGGACGAACTCAGCAAGGCCATTGATAGCCTGGCATCAGGGAAGGCACCTGGCAACGACGGAATTCCCCCAGACCTCATCAAGCACTGCAAGACTTCTCTTCTGCACCCTTTGCACGCAGTTCTCTGTCAGTGTCAGGGAGCTGTACCACAGGACATGAGGGACGTCAAGATCGTCACCCTGTACAAAAACAAGGGCGAAAGGAGCGACTGCAACAACTCCAGAGGTATCTCGCTCCTCAGCATTGTTGGCAAAGTCTATGCTCGGGTCCTCCTAATCCGCCTGCAGAAACTGGCTGAACGCGTCTACCCGGAATCACAGTGTGGTTTTCGAGCAGAGAGATCCACGGTAGACATGGTCTTCTCCCTTCGCCAAATCCAGGAGAAGTGCAGAGAGCAGCGGATGCCCCTGTATGTGGCATTCATTGACCTCACCAAGGCCTTTGACCTAGTCAGCAGAGATGGCCTTTTCAGGGCTCTCCGAAAAATCGGCTGCCCCCCCAAACTGCACAGCTTAATTGAGTCCTTCCACTCAAACATGAAAGGGATGGTGCAGTTCAACGGAAACCTCTCCAAGCCCTTCGACGTACGCAGCGGTGTGAAACAAGGCTGCGTCCTGGCCCCAACCCTCTTTGGAATCTTCTTCGCTCTCCTCCTGAGGCATGCGTTCAGCACAGCGCAAGAAGGGATCCACCTGCGGACCAGATCAGATGGCAGGCTCTTCAACCTCGCCCGCCTCAGAGCAAGGACAAAGGTCCGTGAAGCCCTCATCAGAGACATGCTATTTGCAGACGATGCCGCAGTTGTGATCCATACTAATGGACCGCTTCTCCCAGGCCTGCAAAGATTTTGGTCTGACCATCAGTCTTAAGAAGACAAACGTCCTGGGTCAAGACACGCCATCTCCACCAGCCATCACCATTGATGACTACGAGCTTGAAGCCATCCATCAATTCACATATCTTGGGTCCACCATCACCGATAACCTCTCCCTTGACACAGAGGTTGACAAGAGGATCGGGAAGGCAGCCACAACACTAGCCCGCCTCACACAAAGGGTGTGGACAAATCCCAAGCTGACCACAAAGACAAAGATGGCTGTATACAACGCCTGTGTCCTCAGCACCTTGCTGTATGGCAGCGAGGCGTGGACCACGCATGCTCATCAGGAGAAAAGGCTCAATACCTTCCACCTGAGAAGCCTACGGCGCATACTTGGCATTTCCTGGCAAGACAAGGTGACCAACACCGAAGTCCTAACCTGCGCTGGCCTCCCAACCATGCATACCATGCTGAGACAGCGTCGGCTGCGCTGGTTGGGCCACGTTCGCCGCATGGAAGATGGTCGCATCCCAAAAGACATCCTTTATGGTGAGCTTGCCACAGGGCAGAGAAACATTGGCCGCCCACAGCTGAGATACAAAGACGTTTGCAAGCGTGACATGAACATGAAGGCGCTTGAGATCAACACTGAGTCCTGGGAGGACCTCGCAGACGACCGCAACAGCTGGAGAACTACTCTCAAGAAACAGCTGCGGATTGATGAGGACAACTGTCAGCTGCTGCAGCAGAAAAGCGAGTTCGCAGAAAAGGGATGACAGCCAACAGACCAGCATCAGCAGACACATGCGACCGCTGCGACAGAGACTGCCTCTCTCGCATTGGTCTGTACAGTCACAGGCGACGCTGCTTGGACCAAGCAGACAGCCCATCTAGACATTAGAACGGATGTACTTTGTCCATGGTCAGTCATGACCGAAGGAAGCCTACTACTACTTGTGTCTGCCTCCATCAAGACTGTCTCGTTTGTTTTCTTTGCTGTCCATGGAACTCTCAACATCCTTCTTAGAAACCACATCTCGGCTGCCTCAATCTTGTTCTGGCTTTGCTTGTTGATTGTCCACGCCTAGCAACCGTACAACGGTATTGGTTCTATATAATATTCAAGAACTCTCTTCCTGATGTTAATTGATAGGCATTTGTTGGTAAGAATGCTTTCAATCTTCTTGAATGTTGTTTTGGCTTGGCTGATTCTGCTGGCTATTTCTGATGTGCATCTGCCGTCTGGTGAAATGATCGTTCCCAGGTACTTAAACTTATCAACCTGTCTCAAGGTTGTGCCATTTGCTGTTATTTTGCATGAGGGGATTTCATGTTGTTATTTTACTGATCACCATGACTTCAGTCTTCCTGCTGTTTAGTTTCAGCCCCTTACCTTTGCTTTCAATTTCTAGTATATTCACAAGGATTTTTAGGTCTCTTTCACTTTCTGCAATTAGCACGGTGTCATCTGCGTATCGAATGTTGTTTGTCATTTTTCTTCCAACCTTTAACCCAGGGTCTTCCTCTAGGTTTCTCATGATGTTTTCGCTGTAAAGTGACAAAACACAACCCTGTCTGACTCCTCTTTTGATGTTTTGAAAGAGCTCATATCGTTTTTTATTCTCATTGCAGCTGTTTGTTCCCAATACATATTTCTGATTATTCGTAGATCTTTTCCATCAATATTGAGTCTTTCTAGTTCGTTGATCAATTCTTTATGTCTTACCCGATCGAAAGCCTTGGTATGGTTAACAAAGCATAAACATAAATCCTTGTTCACCTCGATTGACCTCTCTATGATAGTTCTTAGGATGTATATGGCATTAATAGTTCCTTTCCCTTCCACAAATCCACATTGTCCATCTGCTATTTCACTTTTGATTCTATTCCTTGTCCTCATCATGATTATTTCTTAATAGGATCTTGCTTACATGACTCATCAAACTGATTATGCGAGGGAGTTCGCATTCTATACCCCTGTTTTCTTTGGAAGTGCAATGAAAATTGATTTTGAAATATCTTTGGGGATTTTTCAAGTGTCATAAATTTCATTTAGGAGGACTGTTATTTTTTCTATACCGAATTCCTCCAGGGCTTCAATCATCTCTGTGGCAATGTTGTCTGGTCCTGTGGCTTTTCCTGGTTTTATCTTTTTCAGTGCCGCTCTAACTTCATCTTTCATTATGGGTGGTCCTTATTATGGTTCCTACCTTTCTGTCATCTTGAAAAAGGTCTTTAATGTACTCTCCCCATCTGTCTAATATTTTGTCGTTTTCCATGAGAATCGTACCATCTTTCGATTTTATGCAACAAGTTGATGTGCATGTATTTTTCCTGTGGACAATTTTTTCAATTCGTCTGTACATAACCTGAGGATCCGTTTTGTGTCGGTCTTCTATTTCTTTGCATTTTGTTTTCAGCCAAGCTTCCTTAGCTTCATTGCACCTATTCCTGATTTCTTTGTTTATCTTCCTGTATATTTCCTCGTTTCTCTTTGCCTCCTTCTGTTCCTCCATTAAGCCTAAAATTTCTTTTGTCATCCAGTTCTTTTTTGCTTTTCTATCTACTACAGGGATTTCTTCACAAGCTTCATTTATCGAATTTCTCAACTTTGTTCATTGTTCCTCACTGTCACCAACGTCTTCCAGAGCACTGAATTTGTTTTGAACATGTACATTAATTTTTTTAGTATCATTCCATCTGTCTTTAAGAGTCCAAGATCTAGTTTTTTGGTCTGTTTCCTTTTCCGTAATTTCAACGTAAATCTTCCCATTACAGGATTGTGGTCACTGTTGCAGTCTGCGCCTGGTAGTGTTTTTGCTGACAGTCAAGAATTTTTAAATCTTTTATTAATCAGGATGTTGTCAATCTGATTTTTGGTATTATCTCCTGGACTCATCCAAGTCCATTTTCTTCTATTAGGCTGCTCAAACCAGGTGTTTCCTACTATGAACTCATTCATCTGTGCCCATTCTACAAGTTTCCCTCCCCTTTCATTTTGTGTACCAAGGCCATGAGGTCCAACTATATCCTCCACCCTATCCTTTCCCACTTCAGCATTAAAATCTCCCATTAGTATGGTAACTTCTTGTGATTTACACTGGGCCTTGGCCATCTCCAATACTTCGTAGAAGTTGTCGATGTCTTCTTGAGTACTTGTGGATGTTGATGCATACACCTGAATGATGTTGATATCAAATGGTCTGCCTCCCAATTTGACCAACAAGACTCTGTCGGACACAGCCCAGTAGCCTATCCCCTGACTGCTTTTGATTTGTCCCTGTCCATTACAGTGCCTACTCCTCTTTCATGTGAGTTTCCACCAGAGTATATCACTGTATACTGTCCGGATGTTATCATGTCTGCCCCCTTCCATCTGATTTCCCCATGTCCTAAAATACTAATGTTAAGCTTTTCCATCTCCATTTTGACATTGTCTAATTTGCCTTTTTGGAACACTGTAAAAACTGTGCCAGCTTCTGTAGCCATTAAGGTGGCGTAGAAAATGGGACGAAAAAAAAGGTGAGCACAAAGTTAACCTCCCTGAGTACGATGATCCTGAAAAAAAAGAAAAAAAGAAAAGAAAAGGGTGCATCAAACAAACAATGAAACATGGCCTGTAAAATATGTCTGACTTTTTAAGAATATCTCAACCCACAGAACACATTCTACAGTCAGCACCTCTCACTTAGGAGATATGTGACACCCAGGGCATGGAAGCGGGGTCTACTGGCTGAAGCAGACGACTGGGAGTGCCAGCAGATCTCCCACTATGGAAAGAACACCCAGAAATCATCAACAAGAGTAGCATGAGACCATACATAGTTCTCCACTCCCATTCATTCAAACAAGTGATTCAGATCGAGCTAACTATACCAGACGAAATTAGAACAGAAAAAGCCCGTATCTACAAGACTGAAACTATGCCAGTCTAGCCAGCAACTTGAGGACATCTGGCTTTCGAACCAAAATCCTTGCCATAAAGGTTGGAGCAAGGGGGCTGATAGGTACATCAGCCTATGATGTCATGAAGCAGCTACCGATTTCAGGAAGAGAGAGGACCAGAGCTCTAAGGGCAATAGCAGAAGCAGCGGAAAAAAAAAAAACTAGCTGGATCTGGACCAGGAGAAACAAAAGCGAACTTCATAAGGCTTAAAATTCCCCTATATGTTGCTGGTGACCGATAGCCAAGTGGTTAAGACAAACGTCACAAGGGTGACTTTGTCTTGAAAAATCTGACCACCTAGGATGCGCAGGTTCGATTCCAGGTCGACGAAAAATTTTTTTTTAAAACCGACAGCAGAGAGGCACCCAGGAGACATGACCTGGATGCGGCCTGGCCCCTTAAAATGTCAGGAGTCAAGGGCTGAAACACTTGCTTGAGGTTCCTCCTCTATTGACTGGCTCTCCCAGAGTTTCTTACTACTTCCTACAACGTCCGTAAAGTGAGCACACCGTACAGCTGACATCTGTGAGTATACCACACTAAGGAAGTACGAAAACCCGATGCTGATGGTTAACTTCAGAAGCTGATGGTTACCTTCAGATGCTGATGGTTACCTTCAGAAGCTGATGTTACTTTCACAAGCTGATGGTTACCTTCAGATGTTGATGATTATCTTCAGAAGCTGATGGTTACCTTCAGAAGCTGATGTTACTTTCACAAGCTGATGGTTACCTTCACAAGCTGATGGTTACCTTCACAAGCTGATGGTTACCTTTAGATGCTGATGGTTACGTTCAGATGCCATGGTTACCTTCAGAACCAAAACCTGATGCTGATGGTTACCTTCAGATGCCGATGGTTACCTTCAGATGTCGATGTTTTTAGACCTTCCAGAAACCCAAAAACCTGATGCTGAAGAGTTACCTTTATATGCTGATGGTTACCTTCAGATGTCGATGGTTACCTTCAGAACCAAAACCTGATGTTGATGGTTACCTTAATATAGACCCAAGGAGAAATTATTGGACGGACTTGCAGGGTGGTTGAGGGGCAGAGAGGGTGGAAGATGTGCTTGCAGCGACAAAGGATAGATGCATATGGAGGGCCATGATCGCCAACGCCATGCAGCAGGGCACATGATGATGATGACAGAGGTAGCGGGATCTACATGGTGTTGAGGGATTCCAGTGATCTTGTCAATGAACTTCATGTGCGTAATTTGTGGCAAGATAGTCTGGCATGTTTCAGCACTGGCTTTACGTAGATATTCTTAGGGCTGAGTGCTGAGATGCAGCATTTTTTTTTGTTAATGTTCTGGTGGGGTTAGATCTTAGGATGCTTGTTTTCTATATAAAGCATTACATCCTTTTTTTCGTGTTTTGGCTGGCCAAGGTGAACTTGGGAATGTCATCATCCATCATTCATCTCCATCGCTGTGGATGACGGTGGGAGCTCCACTTTTTGTCACGAAGGGTTGCCAGGCGACACACTGTCTGCTCCTGTGTATGATGTCATGGAGCCCCAGTTTGCATGCGTCAGCGATGTTGCCCATGAAGGATTTTGCTGGTATTCCTTGTTTTCTTTTGTCCTCGATTCTCCCCTGCAGGACTGATGTCATCAAGTCGGTTCTTGTGTTTCTGTTCATACTTAAATTTTCTTTTGTTGATCTCTGGGAGCATTTTACGTGGACAGCTAATTCCTTTAGTGTGCTTTCATTGGTTCTTTTGTCTGTCCAATTTACTTTGAGAAGACGCATTTGGAACCACATTTCTGCTGTGTTTATTTCATTTTCGTCATCTTTCCTCAAAGTGGAGCTTCACACCCGTACATGAAAACCCAGGCCAAACCAAGAAGCATAAAATTCTTATTTTCAGTTTCGTTGGTACGCCTCTGTCTTTCCATATGTTGTTCAACTGAACCATTTTTTGCTTGGCCATGCCTATTCTTGGAATCTGCGATGGCGGTTCCCGTTGCCTTCAATCTGTTTTTGTGCAGACATCTGCTAGCCTTTGTCGTTCCCACGACAACCCACAAGGCAGTGAGGGTGATTTTCTGTCAGGGGTTTACTCCTTAACCTTATTCTCTACCAAGATGACCACAAGATAGCAGTGATATTTACCCATAGCTCGGTGTCTGGTTCGTGGGCACCAGGGCATGTCCACATGCTGGCGGCCCAGCAAACACGCAAAGTCTGAACAAATGAAGGCAACTGAAATGTGGTTTCTAAGAAGAATGTTGAGAGTTCCATGGGCAACAAAGAAAACAAAGCAGACAGTCTTGAAGGAGGAGACACAAGAAGATCATTAATAAAGAAGATTAGGAAAAGGAGGCAACATACATGTATAGGACATGTTATTCAGAAAAGGGGAATTAGAGCACCTGGTCACACAGGAAAGCTGGAGGGAAAGTGAACACCAGGTAGACCAATGGAGAAAATATTAGATGGACTTGCAGGGTGGCTGAAGATAGAGAGGGTAGAAGATGTACTTACTGCCCGGGATAGACTCGTGTGGAGAGCCATGGTCGCCAACGCCATGCGGCAGGGCACATGATGATGATGATGATGATGATGATGATGATGATAATGATTACATCCTTGATTTTCTGTTTATTGAACAGGAACGTTGCGTTTAGATATTAAGTTTTTCTTACCTCGTCTGATAAACATAGCTAACCTTTTTTAAACAGGGCTAAAAATCTTGTTTTCTCCCACAAAATGATCGGTAGCAAAACCACAAACCACAATCAAATTCATCAAAATGTTATTACCTCGTACAAACTGTTTTTTTTTTTTCAATTTTTCGTATTTATCCTGAGATATTTGAATGCGCGTATGACATTTTTCTAGTACCATTTCAGTTATGAATATCTGCTTTTCATTCATTGAACTTTCAAAAACTGTTTGTTGTGTATAAGAATTGTTTCTGAGTGCGAATGTAATGTTTACATACTGACCACAACAGTCTCCTCTGTTGGTGATGATGACGCTGTAAAATTTCAAACAACCCCAACAGGTCCACCCTCAACCAACGGTAAGGATTTAGGTCATTGACAGAAGCACGAGCACACTGATATATGTAATACCCTCTGATACCATCCACTGCATTTTCTGGGACAGTTAACCTGTTTTAATCGTGTCATAGCTACTCAGGCTACTGGCTTTTTCAGAGCGACGTTGGACAGTGTTGATGCTGAAAAAATAAGTTCATAAAACACAAACAAATGCGTGTTGAGACACCATAGAGACATCATGACTATCTGATAAATGTCAGAAATAAGGAATTTCAATTTCACTTTAACTGAAAAAAAGTTCATAAAGCACAAACAAATGTGTGTTAAGACACCATACAAACAGCATGACTATCTGATAAATGTCAGAAATAAAAAAGCAATTTCAGTTTCACTTTCAGCTTCTCAAGGTAACGCCTCCACGATCAGAATAGATTATTTATTACACTGACACCACAATTGTCATGTGATGGATAAGATCCAAAACTGATCATGGTTTAAGCCCTGTGCACTGGCAAGGTCCTTAGGTCCTACTTAGCATAATTATGTTTTCTGTATTTGCCCTTGCATTAGTCTGTCATTGAAACAGTGTAGATTTATTGTAGTTAAATGTATCTATCTATTTCTGTCTTGAAGAAAAACGACAACAACCAGACACAAAAACAAACCAAAACAAAACAAAGAAAAACCAAACAAATAAAGACAATAGGCCTGCACTGTACTAACACCCCAATAAGCACAGTACAAGTGAGGGAAAAGGAACTCAGACACACACACACACACACACACACACACACACACACACACACACACACACACACACACCACACACACTAAACGATGTCCTGAAGACTTAACCATTGTTTAAATTTCATAAAGGACAATTTAATTACTCATCAGGCTCTACTCTGCTTGGATTAACCAGATATGTATACGAGCGTACCAACAGCAAATGAAGAAGTCTGTTGTTGTGTTTTTCATGTTTTATCTTTCTGAGGTTTCCATCAATTTGTCTGATGTTTTTATGACAATGAAATGAGACTCATTTGGTCTCACAGTCACACAGTCATACACACGCACAAACAGCGCACGCGCACATAGGCACGCGCAAGCGCAAACTCAACAATGGTTGAAAGCGCACAGAGGTAGCACGGACACAGAACAAAAACCAACAGATTTCATGTCATCAGTGAATGCAGTCTCTTTACCGATTCATCTAATATCATATTACGTGGATAGACATTAAATGAAATAGAATCTGTTTACCGAGCACAGGGATTCCCAGCACTTGGAGTTCACAGAAAGCCAGATGACGTATATTACCGTATTTCACCAGTGTGAGGTAGCGACCTCTCTTTATCTGTGCGCACTCAAGACGTGCTGTAGTAACGTTTGTAATAGGCTCAGCTTGGAAGAGACACAGATCACTCGAGTTCTGGGGATTGTCAGGTGGGTCTGCCCAGATCGTTGTCACAAAAATGTAGAACTCCCAGAGATTTTCTGACCCTGCCAGATCATACGATACAATGACAGTCAACAAGGTTTATTATATCTATCTGTTTCTCTATGTATCTATTTCTCTATGTATCTATGAATCTATCTATCTATCTATCTATTTATCTATCTATCTATCTATCCATCTATCTGTCTATATATCTATCTGCCTGTCTGTCTGTCTGTTTGTCTGTGTATCTATCCATCTATTTATCTATACGTCAATCTGTTGGTCTATACGTCTATCTATCTGTTTGTCTGTCTGTCTACCTATCTATCTATCTATCTATCTATCTGTCTGTCTGTCTGTCTATCTATCTATTTATCTATCTATCATACACACACACGCACACACACACACACACACAGACACACACACACACACACACACATACACATACACACAACCACACACACACATACACAACCACACATACACAATCACACATACACAAACACACATACACAAACACACACATACACAACCACACACATACACAACCACACACACAAACACAAACACAAATCACACACACACACACAAACACACACACACACGCGCACATACACACACACACACACACAAACACACAAACACACACACAAATCATACAAACTCAACAACACACATACCACAAGACACACACACACAAAACACACACACAATCACACACACACGCGCGCGAGAACACACACACACACAAACACTCACACACACACACACACACAAATCAAACATACACACAACCATACACAATCACACACATACACAACCACACACACACATAAAATCATACACACACGCACACACACACAACTACACACACACACACACGCTCACAGACACACAGACACAAACACACACACACATACACAACCACACATACACACACAGACAACCACACACATATACAACCACACACATACACAACTACACACACACACATACACATAAACATCTACACACATACACAACTACACACATACACAACTACACACTTACACAACCACACACATACTCAACAAACACTATACACAACAACACACACATACACAATCACACACAACATACACAACCACACACATACACAACCACACACATACACAACCACATACACATACACAACCACACACATACACAACCACACACATGCACACACACATACACAATCACACACACACATACACAACACACCACACACACAACCACACACATACACAACCACGCACACACATACACAACTACACACACACACAACCACACACATACAAAACCACGCACACAAGTACATAACCACACACATACACAACCACACACACACACACATACACAACCACACACATACACAACCACACACATACACAACCACACACACACACAACCAGACATACACATACACAACTACACACACACACACAACCACACACATAGACAACTACACACACATAGATAAACAACTACACATATACACAACTACACACATACACATCCACACACACATATACACAACCACACACATACACAGCCATACACACACATACACAACCACACAAATACACAACCACACACATACACAGCCACACACACACATACACAACCACACACAACCACACACATACACAACTACACATACATAAATAAACAACTACACATATACACAACCACACACATACACAACAACACACATACACAACCACACACATACACAACCACACACACACATACACAACCACACACACGCATACACAACTACATACACACACAACCACATACACACATACACAACCACACACATACACAACTACACACACACACAGCCACACACATAAACAACAACACATAACACAACCACACACATACACAACCACACACATACACAACCACACACATACATAACCACACACACACATACACAACCACATACATACACAAACACAACTATACACACACACATAAACAACTACACACATACATAACTACACACATACACAACTACACACATACACAACCACACACATACACAACCAAACACATGCACAACCACAACATACACAACCACACACATACACAACCACACATACACATCCACACAGCTACACAACCACACACATACACAATCACACACATACACAACTAACAACACATACCACACAACTACACACATACACAATACACACATACACAACTACACACATACACAACTACAACATACACAACCACACACATACACAACAACACACATACACAACACACACATAACATCCACAAGCTACACAACCACACACATACACAACACACACATACACAACACACACAATACACAACTACACACATACACAACTACACACATACACAACTACACACATACACACAACACAACTACATACATACAAACAACACACATACACAACTACACATACACACACACACATACACAACCACACACATACACATCCACACAGCTACACAACCATACACATACACACACATACACAACCACACACATACACAACTACACACATACACTACTACACACATACACAACTACACACATACACAACCACACACATACACAACTACACACATACACAACAACACACATACACAACTACACACATATACAACTACACACAGACACAACCACACACATACACAACCACCACACATACACATCCACACAGATACACAGCCACACACACTTCCAACTACACACATACACATACACAACTACACACATACATGTACACATACACAACTACACCACATACACAACTACACACACACACAACTATACACATACACAACTACATACATACACAACCACACACACCACAAAAGCACACATACACAACACTCACACATAACCACACACAACCCACAACCACACACACACACACACACACACACACACACACACACACACACACACACACACACACACACAAATCAAACATACACACAACCACTCACAATCACACAAATACACAACCCACACACACACACACAAAATCATACACATGCGCAGACACACGCTCACACACACACACACACACACACACACACACACACACACACACACACATACAACAACACATACACAACTACATACATACAAACAACACACATACACAACTACACATACACAACCACAACATACACAACATGTCATGTTTCTACAGTCGTTGAACACCATCAAAACCAAATTACCTAAAATATCCGGGTTTTTTTATCCACCCATATGTGACTCTGTAAATGACGGTGGCCGTATACAGCTATATATATTCGTGAAGGACTATCCTACTGTGAAAGATCATCGCCAGTACCAAAATCTACCGCATTTATTTCATCATGTGGAATCATTATAAAATTTTCCTCATCGTTAGTTGTGAATATGGCCTCTGTATACTTACCAAGAGGCCCAGACTCTGTGAACACTGAATGGCTAAGACAATTTCAAGATCAGGACGACAAGTGGATAATTGGAGGTGATTTTAATGCGCATGCCCCATTTTGGGAAAAGTATTGTACAAACATAACAAGCAACAGGTTGATTGACAATATTGTAGATTCCAATTTATATTTACTAAACAACGGACACGTTACCCGTATCCCCGATATACCAACGCACAGACCCACAGCTATCGACCTCACTTTAATCTCACCATCCCTAACCCCAACCGCCACATGGCAAACAGAGGATGACTTGTTGGGATCAGATCACATCCCCATACGTCTTACCCTAAACCATACTACTGAAATAGACGCCATACACAAGATAGTTTACCCAAGTTTAATTATAAAAATGCAGACTGGGCCAGTTTTAAGACAATCCTTCAAAAGACAAGAACAGATCTATCTGAAACAATGAATATAAACGAAATGTACGCAATTTTCTGTAACTCACTCTTAAGGGCTGCTACCATTTCAATTCCAAAACTTACAGTGTCGAAAAAAGGAAAACATCATGGAAATGTCTGGTGGGATGAGGATTGTCAAAAGGCAGTGAACGAAAAGAAAGAAAAATACAAAATCTATTTAGCAAACAGGTCACCTGAAAATCATACAGCGATGAAAAGTGCCAACATTAAGTGCAACAGAATCATAGAGCAAGCCAAAGAACAACACTGGACATCTTTTTGTAAATATGAAGTAAATGACTACAAAGACATGATAAAGATTTGGGAAAAACTGAAATTAATGAAAAACGGGATCAAGTTGCCATCAATTCCAGTAAAGCTAGAAAATAACCCTTTTCCTAGTTCATTAGAGAAAGCAGAAGCTTTTGCAGACGTGTTTGCTGAGGCCTGTCGTGTAGAAGGACTTCCTGTCTCTGATAGAAATTATAGGGAACGAGAAGAAAAGAAAGACGTATATAAGGATCCTGCCTCTGACAATAATCACTACATAAATGCATCACTCACACTTCAAGAATTAAAAGATGCCATTCAGTCAATTCCAAGTAAAAAGACAGTTGGACCAGATGCAATTTCCAATGAGATGCTGAAAAATTTATCAGAAAATTTTATAATCTTACTACATAACATATTTAAAATATGTTGGAATAGTGGGAAAATGCCTAACAACTGGAAAGAAACAATAGTGGTTCCTGTACTAAAACCAGGTAAATGTAATACTGATTTGAAAAACTACAGGCCAATTGAATTAACATCACACGTATGTAAACTAATGGAGAAGATAAATCTTAAAGAGATTGATGCACTATTGTGAAAAGAATAAAATAATACTAACTACTAACATAAAACAACAATTTGCAAGACGTCAATGCGTTTTAGCTACCTTTTTTGATATAACTAAAGCATACGATCAAGTGTGGCACTCCCGATTGTTATTTAAATTTAAAAGTATTGGGCTGACAGGTCACGTCTTTGACTATGTGAAGTGTTTCCTAGAAAACAGAGTATTTCAAACGAGGATTGAAAATGTATATTCCACAAAACGAATTCTTCAAATGGGTATCCCTCAGGGATCCGTTATAGCTCCCCTTCTTTTCATGATATTAATGCATGACTTACCCAGTAAATTATCTAAACATGTAGTTTTAGCTCAATATGCTGACGATTCGTGCATGTGGATGCAGGTAAATATGAAAAGGAAAACTCATTTGCGCTGTATTAATTATACACGCAAATGTTACCAATTAGAACTTGATAAAATAGCACGATACATGGTAGAAAATGGACTGCATCTATCCCTGGAAAAAACAAAAATAGTTTTATTTAATAGTGGAGCAAACCCAGCAAATATTCCCACTTTCAAACTGGGAGACACTCTTCTTCAGTTTAACGAATCAATTAAATTCTTAGGAGTTTTCCTTACAGCAAAATTATCTTGGAATCAGCATATTCAATACTTGTTAACCAAAGCTCAAAAAAGTTTAAATTTCTTAAAAATAGTTCGCAAACAGACATGGGGTCAAGATTCATCAATACTTGTTCATCTTTGTAAATCGCTTGTTAGATCTAAATTAACCTATGCCCAAGAAATCTTCTTCAGTGCACCGAAACACTTACTAAAAAACTACAGAGCATAGATTGTAAAGGTTTCAAACTTGCGCTGGGTCTTCCAATGCATGCTTCCTGTCTTCGTACATATAATGAAATCGATCTGTTACCACTTGAAGAGCAAAGGAAAGTCGCTTCTACTAAATTTTTGTTAAGAAATACCACCGTAGAAAACATCTCAGAAACAAACTAAACTGAGATCAGATACCGACTTTCCAAAAAGAGCTAAATCAATATCTTCACAGGTCACACTTGCAACATACACATCTGACGTCATGAAAGGCTCAGGAATTGATCTAGACGTAGATCCTGTATCTATAAGACCTTCCTTTTCGCCAGTACCCAGTTGGGAACTCCATAGAGCACAATTTGACGTACACCACACTAATTTAAAAAAAGAAGACAATATAAACTTACTGGCAAGTCAGGTTAAATGTCATATAGACGACTTATATCCCAATCACTTGAAAATTTACACTGATGGATCAGTAATTGAAAGAAAAGCAGGCTCAGCGTTTTTAATACCTGCTCTCAAAATTGAAAAATCTTTCAATATAGGACTTGATAAATCTGTCTTTACAGCTGAACTCTTTGCAATATTAATGGCTTTAAAATTTATGATAAGTCTTCCTAGGACAATTTTTCAGATAATTTTTTTGCGTCGATTCAAAATCAGTACTTCAGGCTCTTAAATTATCAAAATTACAAACAAGACCTGAAATGATTCTGGAAATTAGTCACTTGATTCATGGTTTATCTTCAAGAGGCACAGATATTACTTTCTGCTGGATACCTTCTCATAATTCTTTTTATTATAATGATAAAGTTGATAGGGCTGCCAAACGGGGAGCTAATAACTCACCAGATTCAAACAATATCCAGCTTTCTCTCATTGCACGAGACTTACACTTTAGTGGACAACTATGTCTGGAAGCAGTTCCAATTAAAACAGAAAAAGTATGATAAATGTCACATGAACTTTGAAGTCAGCAAAATACTTAAGCAGCTTCCTGCCAACAGACTTATACAATCTCTTATGTACAGATGGAAACTTGATGCATTCAAAACAAAATACACCAAGAACATAGTTTGTTTGTGTGGGAAGAAGATAACACATAGTCATATTCTTTCTTGCGTTAGGGTAAAACGACATATTCCTACACTATCTATGAGTACAGTTTCTGACATATTTGCCTCATCATCAATTCTATATGATTTTTTTGTTAGCCTGTCAAAAAGTCCTATAGCGAATTACCTTTAAAATGCTATTTCACTTGTTCACTGTTATAGTTAGTCAATTCTTGGTTTTATTTTTTATTCATTTCTTCTAGAAATTTATCAATTTTGTTTGTTACTTAGTTAGTTTATTTAAATCGTTAATTATGGTAACGTTATTTGTTAGTTTTACCTTCCCCTCCTCGAAACAGTTGTTTTCTGGATCATCTTTTCTCAAAACCAAAATTGACAATTTTCAAACATCCTCTTCACTCCTCCTCTATCACACCCTCCTTTTTTTTTTTTTTTTTTTTGTTTTTGTTTTTGTTTTTTGTTTTTTGCCTAAAATCACTTTAGTGAATAGACATTAAATCAAAGACCATCACACACACACACACACACACACACAAACACACAAACACACACAACCACACACACATACACAGCCACACACACACACACACACACACACACACACACACACACACACACACACACACACACAACCACACACATATACAACCACACATATATACAACTACACACACACACACATAAACAACTACACACATACACAACTACACACATACACAACCAAAAACATACACAACTACACACATACACAACCACACACATACACAACCACACACATACGCATCCACACACATACACAACCACACACATACACAACCAAAAACATACACAACTACACACACACACACAACTACAGACATACACACCACACATGCACAATTACACACATACACAACCACACACATACACAACAACACGCATACGCATCCACAAAGCTACACATCCACACACATACACAACCACACACATACGCATCCACACAGCTACACAACCACACACATATACAACTACACACACACACAACTACACACACACATAACCACACACATACACAACCACACACACACACAACTACACACACACATAACCACACACATACACAACCACAAACATACACAATTACACACATACACAACCATACACATACACAATTACACACATACACAACCATACACATACACAATTACACACATACACAAATACATACATACACAATTACACACATACACAACTACACACATACACAACCATACACATACACAACCATACACATACACAATTACACACATACACAAATACATACATACACAATTACACACATACACAACTACACACATACACAACCATACACATACACAACCATACACATACACAATTACACACATACACAAATACATACATACACAATTACACACATACACAACTACACACATACACAACCATACACATACACAACCATACACATACACAATTACACACATACACAACCATACACATACACAATTACACACATACACTACTACATACATACACAACTACACACATACACAACTACACACATAAACAACTACACACATACACAACTACACACATAAACAACTACACACATACACAACCACACACATACACAACTACACACATACACAACTACACACATAAACAACTACACACATACACAACTACACACATACACAACTACACACATAAACAACTACACACATACACAACCACACACATACACAACTACACACATACACAACTACACACATAAACAACTACACACATACACAATCACACACATACACAACTACACACATACACAACTACGCACATACAGAACTACACACATACACTACTATACACATAAACAACTGCATATATACACATCTACACACATACACAACTACACACATACACAACTACACACATACACAACCACACACATACACAACTACACACATACACAACTACACACATACACAACTACACACATACACAACTACATACATACAAAACAACACACATACACAACTACACATACACAACCACACACATACACAACCACACACATGCACATCCACACAGCTACACAACCACACACGTACACACACATACACAACACACAACTACACACATACACTACTACACACATACACAACTATACACATACACAACTACACACATACACAACTACACACATACACAACTACACACATACACAACTACACACATACACAACTACACACATACACAACTACACACATACACAACCACACACACGCGCACACAACTACACACATACACAACTACACAACTACACACATACAGTGATACACACACATATACAACTACACACACACACACACACACACACATACACAACCACACACATACACAACCACACACAGACCCACATACACATACACAACTACACAACCACCACACACACATACACAACTACACATATACACAACCACAAACACACACACACACACATACACACACACTCACACACTCACACACACATGCAACCACATACACATCCACACACACACACACACACACACACACACACACACACACACACACACACACACAACCACAACCACACACACACAACTACACATACACAACAACACACATACACACACAGTCACAACTACACACAGACACAACTACACACATACACAACTACACAAATACACAACTACACACATGCACAACTATACACATGCACAACTACACTCATACACAAATACACAACATACACAACTACACACATACACAACTACACACATACACAAATACACAACAAACACAACTACACACATACACAAATACACACATACACTACTACACACATACACTACTACACACATACGCAACTACACACAACCACACACACACATCCACACACAAACACAACTACACACATACACAAATACACACAACCACACACACACATCCACACACAAACATAACTACACACACACAACTATACACACACACACACACACACATACACACACACACACACACACACACACACACACACACACACACACACTGCACACGCTAAAGAAACGATACATAAACACACGTAATATTCATGTGCACACATACGAACAGAAGAAAGGGGAGAGGTGTTAATGGGTTAACACAATGACGGAGCAACAACATATTTTACACTACTACCACCACCACCACCACCAATACTACTGCTACTACTACTACTACTGCCACTGCTATAATATCACTACCACTGCTGCTGCTGCTACCACAACAACAACAACAACAACTTCTACTACTACTAGTATGACAGTATACACACATATACATATTTACACTGGCACAAACACACACACACACACACTCACCAACACACACACACTCTCTCTCTCTCTCTCTCTCTCACACACACACACACACACACACACACACACACACATATATTCAGGTGGTAATTCGCACGAAAGAGGAGTAGGCATCAAAATGGACAAAGACAAATCAAAAGCAGTTAAGGGATACTGGGCTGTGTCCGACAGAGTTTTGCTGGTCAAATTGAGAGGCAAACCATTTGATATCAACATCATACAGGTGTATGCACCAACATCCGCAAGTACTCAGGAAGACATCGACAACTTCTACGAAGTTTTAGAGATTGCCAAGGTCCAATATAAATCACAAGTAGTTACAGTCATAATGGGAGATTTTAATGCTAAAGTGGGACAGGATAGGGTGGAGGATATAGTTGGACCGCATGGCCTTGGTACGCAAAATGAAAGGGGAGAGAAACTTGTAGAATGGGCACAGATGAATGAGTTCATAGTAGGAAACACCTGGTTTGAGCAGCCTAACAGAAGAAAATGGACTTGGATGAGTCCAGGAGATAATACCAAAAATCAGATTGACTACATCCTGATCAACAAAAGATTTAGAAATTCTTTACTGTCAGCAAAAACACTGCCAGGCGCAGACTGCAACAGTGACCACAATTCTGTAGTGGGAAGGTTTAGGCTGAAATTAGGAAAAGGAAACAGACCAAAAGCAACATCAAACTAAACCTTGGACTCTTAAAGACAGATGAAATGATACGTCAAAAATTTAATGTACATGTTCAAAACAAAGTCAGTGCTCTGGAAGAAGTTGGTGACAGTGAGGAACAATGGACAAAGTTGGGAAATTCGATAAATGAAGTTTGTGAAGAAATCCCTAAGGCAGATAAAAAAGCAAAAAAGAGCTGGATGACTAATGAAATATTGGGCTTGATGGAGAAAAGAAGGAGGGCAAAGAGAAACGAGGAGATATACAGGAAGATAAACAAAGAAATCAGGTATAGGTGCAATGAAGCTAAGGAAGCTTGGCTGCACACAAAATGCAAAGACATAGAAGAACGACACAAAATGGATCCTCAGGGTATATACAGACGAATTGAAGAAATTGTCCACAGGAAAAATACATGCACATCAACTGGTTGCTTAAAATCGAAAGATGGCACGCTTATCATGGAAAAAGACAAAATACTGGACAGATGGGGAAGGGACATTGAAAACCTTTTTGAGGATGACAGAAACGAAGAACACATTATAAAAAAGAAATTTGAAGGACCACCACACATAAGTAAAGATGAAGTTAGAGCAGCATTGAAAAAGATGAAACCAGGAAAAGCCCCAGGACCAGACAACATTACTACAGAGATGATTGAAGCCCTGGAGGAATTTGGCATAGAAAAAATAACAGTCCTCCTAAATGAAATTTATGACACTGGAAAAATCCCCAAAGATATGTCAAAATCAATTTTCATTGCACTTCCAAAGAAGACAGGGGCTATAGAATGCGAACTCCATCGCACAATCAGTTTGATGAGTCATGTAGCAAAATCCTGTTAAGAATAATCATGATGAGGACAAGGAATAGAATCAAAAGAGAAATAGCAGAAGAACAGTGTGGATTTGTGGAAGGGAAAGGAACTATTAATGCCATATACATCCTAAGAACTATCATAGAGAGGTCAATTGAGATGAATAAGGATTTGTATTTATGCTTTGTTGACTATACCAAGGCTTTCGATCAGTTGCGATATGAAGAATCAATCAACCAACTGGAGAGACTCAAATGTCGATTGAAAAGATGTACGAATAATCAGGAATATGTACTGGGAACAAACAGCTGCAATGAGAATAGAAAACAATGTAAGCTCTTTACAAAACATCAAAAGATGAGTCAGACAGGGTTGTGTTTTGTCACCAGATCTGTTTTCACTATACAGCGAAAACATCATGAGAAACCTAGAAGAAGATCCTATATTGGAGGGAAAATGATAAACAATAAACAACATTCGGTACGCAGATGACACCGTGCTAATTGCAGAAAATGAAAGGGACCTACAAAACCTTGTGAATATACTAGAAATAGAAAGCAAAAGTAAGGGGTTGGAACTAAACAGCAGGAAGACTGAAGTCATGGTGATCAGTAAAAAACATGAAATCCCCTCATGCAAAATAACAGCAAATGGCACAACCCTGACACAGGTTAATAAGTTCAAATACCTGGGAACGGTCATTTCATCAGATGGCAGATGCACATCGGAAAAAGCTGGCAGAATCGGCCAAGCCAAAACAGCATTCAAGAAGATGACAAGCATTCTTACCAACAAATGCCTATCAATTGACATCAGAAAGAGAGTCCTTGAATGTTATTTAGAACCAATACTGTTGTACGGTTGCGAGGCGTGGACAGTCAGCAAGCAAAGCCAGAGCAAGATTGAGGCAGCCGAGATGTGGTTTCTAAGAAGGATGTTGAGAGTTCCATGGACAGCAAAGAAAACAAACGAGACGGTCTTGATGGAGGCAGACACAAGTAGATCACTCATAAGGAAGATTAGGAAATGACAAGCAACATTTAAGGCCATTTTATGAGGAAGGGGGATTTGGAGCACCTGTCACAACGGGAAAGGTGGAGGGAAAGAGACCGCCAGGTAACCCAGGGAGAGAATGCTGGACGGACTTGCAGAGTGGCTGGGGATGAGGAGGTGAGGGAGATGCTAGGGGCTGTTTTTGTGGCCTTGTGCGTGTATGTGTGTTGATCGCATATGCATATCTGTTCCTGCGTGCATGTAAAAATACGTGCATGTTCTTGAGTGGATGCAAATGTTTGTTTTTCTGAATTGCTTTTTCAGTGTTGTTTCTGATTTTGATTGACACATACTGACCACAGCAACCGTCATTATTAATCACAACACCGTAAACCTCGAAGTCCACCGACAGGTCCACCCTCCACCAACGATAAGGATCCAAGTTTTGTCCATCTGATCTTGCACACGTCACTGTAGATCCATCTACTGCATGTCGTGAATCAGCATGTGTGTTCAGATTAGGGCTGTTCCAGGCTGTTGGCTTACTTAGGGCGACGTTCATCACATCTGAAAACATAAGACTGAAACATTATCACATGCACCCAGTCGCATACCTATAAGAACAGAGTTGTTGGTCATGTAAATCCTATCCTGCATAGAACTAAATTATAAACGGAAATAGTTGGAAAATATCAACAACAACAACAACAACAACAACACAAAACCACAAACAAACAAAAACAACAACAAACAAACAAACAAACAAACCAAAGAAACCAAAACCATAAACAAACAAGAAAATTTAAAATCTCTTTAAACAGTCATCTCATAAGTGTCATTACAAGACGTCAATTATGTTCTTTTCTTTTTCTTTCTTTTTTTAGTCTATTTGTCTTTTCATAACCCGTTATATTTCTAAATGTAGTCAATATATTGGTAGACGAAGAACTCTTTTTTTTATTCTACAATCTTACTCTTATAGCAAAAACAAAAACAAAACAAAAAAACAAACTTAATGCAACAAAAGAAAATTGAGCTAAGTGCAAAATTTGCAATTATGAGTTTTTAACTTATTTTAAAATTTAAAATAGTTTATCTGCTACCGGTTTGTTTTTATCGTAGCGGATTTCATTTTGTGCCAACTTCGAGTTCGTGGAGAGAGCGTTACGTCTCCTTGGTTTCAAGCCCCGTATGTAAACAACATCACTTCCAGAACAATGTGTTTGTCTGCTTTTATGTTGGTATGGATGACAAACGATGTCTGATCTTACATGTCCCTTTTCAAGTTTAAATAAAGTTCTTTTATTTAAATATCGTCCTGTATCTTCTTTTCTTGGATAAAACTTTTATCTAAACAAATCAATATAAACAGTGAATAATCATTGATTTAATCATAAGTCATTAACCGTTCCTGTCAACAACAACAAAAAGAAAGAAAGAAACAAACAAACAAATTTCACTGTTTTCGAGACACAAGAAGTTCATTAACAAAAATTAAGAAAAACACAAACAACATTTATGGGATATTATATGAGGAAAGGGAAATAAGAGCACCTGGTCACAACAGGAAAGCTGGAGGAAAAGAGAGCACCAGGTAGACCCAGGCTAAAAATATTGGACGGACGTGCAGGGTGGCTGAGGACAGAGAGGGTGTGAGATGTACTTGCAGCGACAAGGGACAGATTCGTAACGAGGGCCATGATCGCCAATGCCATGTGGCAGGGCACATGATGGTGATGATGATGATGACGACGACGATGATGAATTTGATGATGATGATGATGATGATGATGATGATGATGATGATGATGCTGATGCTGTTGCTGCTGCTGCTACTGCTGCTGCTGCTGATGATGATGAGTTTACTTACCCCTTCTTGCTTTGTCCACAGGTAGAGGTAATTTTCCCACTGAAACAAAACAAAGCCGTTAACACACAATGTGTCACGTTCACATCTGGTTTAAGTAGAAAAATCGCCAACACTGAATAACATTAACAAAACAAGACAGGCGCACATTTTCGGCCAACTGGCCTTTGTCAAGTGTTAATAAAATCCACGATGGATGCGGGTTCATTCCAAACGCCTTCATTTTCTTCAAAATACCTGTGAAATGACCAAGAAGTGTCTGTCACCTTACAGTCGACAATCTCATGTCGTACAAAAAAAAATTAGTGACAAGTATGAAGGCAACTAAAGTTCCCACACATCATATTCGGGGCTGTCGCAGGAACAATTATTACTTCGAAAGTCGTTCTGATCCTCTGGGAAAGATCACTTGTGCATTACGAAATGCAGTATTTGATTTATCAGAAGATCAATGTGACCTTGGAGTCGACGACCAAAAACCAGTCCAAACTGAAAAAAGTTTGTGATGTTGTGCGTGTACGCGTGTGAGTGAGTGAGTGAGAGAGAGAGAGAGAGAGAGAGAGAGTGAGAGAGTAAATGTGTGTGTGTGTGCGCGTATGTGTGTGAGCGTGTGTGTGTGTGAGTGTGTTTTTATGTGTGTGTGTGTGTGTGTGTATGTGTCTTGTGTGTCGGTGTGTGTGTGTATGTGTGTGTGTGTATGTATGAGTGTGAGTGTGTGTACGTGTGTATGTGTATGTGTGTGTATGTGTGTGTTTCGTTCTTTCTACAGCCAACTCGGAAGACAGGGCAATGCGTCTTCGTCTTTACTCGTCACTCCTGATTCTCAACTGCGTAGAAAGAACGAAACATGGTGTCAGAATCGTGATTACGAACTCCAACAAAAATCCAGAATATTGAAGACTAAAGTTCAACCATGCAGGATGAACAAGAAGAGAGAAAAGCCAGTCGACGACATGCCAAGATTCCCTTGCCTCCTAAACTTGGTGTGAATGGAGGAAACCTGCAGAGCAGCTGGAGGAAATTCAAGAGGCTTTGGGACAGCTATGAAATTGTGACAACACAGACAGAAGAAGACTCAACATACAGAACAGCAGTTTTTCTTTCTTGCATCGGGCTGGATGCTATGGACATCTATGAAGGATTGGCATTTGCTAATGAAGCTGAAAGAAATGACATTGACACTGTTCTCCAGAAATTCGAAGAATACTGTGTGGGTTCAACCAATGAAACTTACGAAGCATTCAGATTCAACTGCAGACATCAAGCAGCAGGAGAATCTATCGAACAGTTTGTAGCAGAACTGCGGAGTCTGATCAAGACCTGTAACTATGGTACACTGGAAGACAGACTGTTGAGAGATCAAATCATACTGGGTGTACATGACGAGACTCTGCGATCAAAATTACTGGAAGTGCGACAGCTGACATTGACTGCATGTATTGATATGTGCAGAGCGCATGAATCAAGTCAACATCAAACCGTCCAAATGATGAGAAAAACGCAGGACACGCAGGAAGTCCAAGTTTTCAAAGAAAAGAAGACAGCAAAGCAGTATAGCAAAGGAAACAAACCAGAGTACAGAGAGAAATGCGGATATTGTGGTAGAAAGCACCCAAGAGCAAAAGAGAAATGTCCAGCATTTGGAAGAAAATGCAAAGCTTGTGGAGGAAATAATCACTTTGCTTCATGCTGCAGAACACCCAAGAAAAATCAAAAGAAAACAAGAGTTCGGCACTTCGAAGAAGAGGAGACTGACACTGAAAGCGATAATGAAATCCTCGGGATCGAAGACAAAACCTGAAAAAAGGAGAGAAACATACGAGCAAAAATGCTGATAAATGAGATGCCAGTAACATTTCTTCTTGACACAGGTGCAACAACAAATGTGATGTCTGAGAGCCTGTACAGAGAAGTCACAGGAGATGAAAGAAAGTCTGATTTGCAAGAGACGAAGAAGAAGCTGGTGATGTTCAATGGAACAGAAATGAAGCCTGTGGGGGAGATAGTGCTGCGAGTGAAAAACCCCAAGAACAGAAGGAAATACAAAGTCAACTTCGCGATCACCAAAAACGGACTGTAAGCCAGTACTGGGACTGAAAGCTGTACAGCACATGCAATTGTTGACGATCAATGAAGAGAACATTGCAACGATAGCGGCGAATCAGAAAGAGGAGGAAAATGCAAAAGATATGCTCACAAAGTACAACGATGTCTTTGAAGGAGAAGGAAAACTAGAAGGGAAATTACACCTAGAAACAGACCCCAGTATTGCTCCAGTGAAGATGCCTTGCAGAAAGTGGCCGATAGCAGTGCAAGAGAAAGTGAAGGACGAGCTGAAGAGGTTGAAAAAACTGGACGTGGTCACTAAAGTAGACACGCCAACGGAGTGGATAAGCAGTTTGGTCGTAACAACAAAGAGCAATGGGAAAGTCAGACTGTGCATCGACCCTAAGCCACTGAACAAAGCCCTCAGGAGAAACGAGTACCCCATGCCAACCATATGACGTACTGCCTCTCCTCAAAGATGCAAAATACTTCACACACCTGGACGCGAAAAACGGTTTTGGCACGTTGAACTGGACGAAGACAGCAGCTACCTGACAACATTTGAGACGCCTTTTGGCAAATACCGATGGAAACGAATGCCCTTTGGTATTTCACCAGCCCCAGAAGAATTCCAGAGGAGGATTGACATCGCTCTGGCAGGACTGCCAGGCGTGGTAGCGGTTCATGATGACATCTTTGTTTTTGGCAGAGGACCAACCGACAAAGCAGGAGCACAAGTTCATGATACCAACCTGAACCGTTTGCTATAACGATGCCGAGAGACTGGAATCAAACTCAACAAGGAGAAGGTTGAGATGAAACGAACAGAGATATCATATTTAGGACACATCTTCTCAAGAGAAGGCTTGAAAGCCGACCCCAAGAAACTGGACGCTGTCCAACAATTCCCAGTGCCAGAAGACAAAGCAGCTGTGCAGAGACTACTCGGTGTAGTCGGATATCTTCAGAAATTTGCACCAAACCTGTCTGAGGCAGCAGCACCACTCAGAGAACTGGTCAAAAAAGACGTCCACTTCAGATGGGATGAAGATGTCCACGGAGAAGCCCTGAAGAAAGTGAAGAAGATACTCTCTGAGCCACCGGTACTTCGCTACTTTGACTCTTCAGGAAAGCATACAACCACCCTTCAGTGTGATGCTTCACAGTTTGGACTTGGAGCTTGTCTCATGCAGGATGGTCAACCGATTCAGTACGCATCACGAGCCTTGACCGAGACAGAAAAAAGCTATGCTCAAATAGAAAAGGAGATGTTGGCAATACTCTTCGGTCTGGAAAGGTTTGAAAGATACGTCTATGGAAGAGACATCCTGGTGGAGACCGACCACAAACCACTAGAGACCATTCACAAGAAGAGCCTGCTCTCAGCACCTAAGAGGATTCAGAGGATGCTACTTAGAACTCAGAAGTTCAGGTACACGGTAGTGTACAAGCGTGGATCTGAGATGCACCTGGCTGACACCCTCAGCAGAGCAGTCTGTGGAAAAGCGGAACAGCAAGTCACCCACAAGGAAGCCGTTTTCCTCACAGACCTGGAGAAAACAGATTCATTACAAGAACTGGCCATCAGCCAAGAGAAACTGAACAGTCTGCAGCAAGCAACTCAGGAAGATGCAACCATGAAAACCCTGAAAGCTGTCATTCTACAAGGCTGGCCAGAGGAGAAACAACAACTTTCATTACAGTTACAACAATACTTTCCTTTCAGGGAGGAACTGTCAGTCCACAACGGACTTGTCTTCAAAAGCCACAGAGTAATTGTACCTGAAAGCGAAAGAGCAGACATCCTTGAGAAACTTCATGCAAGCCACTCAGGAATTCAGAGCTGCATAAGAAGAGCACGTGAGGTAGTCTACTGGCCCAGGATGAACATGGACATTGAAGATTTTGTCAAAACATGCAGCGCATGTAACACATACCAACGTGGTCAGCAGAAGGAACCACTTATCAGTACAGAGATCCCTGACCTGCCCTGGCAACACATCGCTTGTGACATCTTTGAACATAATGGCAATGAATACCTGGTCACGGTCGATCACTACTCTGATTTCTTTGAGATTGATTGGTTACAAACAAGAGAATCCAAAGAGGTCATCATCTGTCTGAAGAGACACTTGGCAAGACACGGAATACCAGAACGCCTGACAACAGACTGTGGAACTCAATTCACATCAAACCAGTTTGGAAAGTTCAGAAAAACATATGGGTTTGAACACGTAACAAGCTACCACACTACCCTCAGTCCAATGGAAAAGCAGAGAGCGCGGTGAAGGCTGCAAAGACGTGTATGAAGAAAGCAGAACACAACAATCAAGATCCCTTCCTCGCTTTACTTGAGCTGAGAAACATCCCGACAGAGACTGTAAACAGTTCGCTTGCTCAGAGACTGTTCGGCAGAAGAACACGAACGCAAGTGCCGACGTCAAAGACATTACTCCAACCTACAGTTGTACCAATCAAGAAAGAACTTGAGAACAGGAAACTGAAGCAAGCACACTACTACAACAGAAGCGCAGTAGAGCTGACAGAACTGAGTCCGGGACATATTGTGAAATTCCAACCTCCAGGATCCAAAAAGTGGATCAGTGCCAAAGTAGACCAACAGGTGAACATCCGGTCATACAACATTCGCACAGAGGACGGACGTCAGTACAGAAGGAATCGTCGTCAGCTACGAGACACAACAGAAACGGAGCTTCAGCAGACAATCAACCCTCAACGACTTGTCCAGAGAAGGATAATTTCTGGAAGATATCAGGAAAGCGACACATCGGGCAAGCAACAGCAAGTCATCATTCCATCAAAACAGATGCTGGAAGATAACAAGAAAACTGGAACTGGAACAGATGTCAGGACGCCAGCATCGTCTGTCCGTGAGAACTCTTCTGATCAGTCACCAGTCATCAAAATGTCTGAGACAACCAGCATCAAAGAGCCAGATGAAGTTATCAAACAAACAAGGACAGGACAACCCGAACCAGTTAGTTCTCCTTACAGAACAAGATCTGGAAGACAAAGCAAAAGGCCAGATTTCCTGAAATATGAATGAAACTGAAGACTCTACCACAATCAGATAAACTGAAAGCATTGCGAAATATGGACATTATGATGATGATGGATAGTGTAATGATCCGAGATAAAATGAGGTGAATGAATGATTGGGCCCTGTGCGTGAGAATGAGTGTTTGTTAAGTTAATGTTGTGATAAAGGTAGGAAACACATTTATTTCGTATGGACTGAAAGATAGGAAAAATGATTAATTGATTTTGTTTCCTTAAAGAAAGGGAGATGTGACGTGTGTTAACAGTAAACAGCGTGCGGATAGCAGCACGGCATGATATTCGTTTAAGTGATACCTGATTGCTGTTCACTGTGATATGTATATATACTGTAGTTAGTTGAGAATCGGGGAGCGACGAGTAAAGACGAAGAAGCATTGCCCTGTCTTCCGAGTTGGCTGTAGAAAGAACGAAACAGTGTGTGTGTGAGAGAGAGAGAGAGAGAGAGAGAGAGAGAGAGAGAGAGAGAGTGTGTGTGTGTGTGTGTGTGAGTGTGAGTGAGTGTGTGTGTGTGTGTGTGTGTGTGTGTGTGTGTGTGTGTGTGTGTGTGTGTGTTTCTGTAGGTCATGGGTACAGGATGAGCCAAGAGAACTATGATGTGGGAATGATAAAATTATGTCAGAAATTGAGAAACGCTTGTAGTGTGGATTGCTTGTAGATGGGTTTTCATGTCATGAATATCTGGAACAGTCTTACCTTGTTTCTGTACAAGGATAGTCATAGAAAACATGTACTCGGTAGAACGCCAGGACCTTGCCAGTGTGAAGGTTTACGCACAGATCTTGCCCAGAGCTTTTGCCATGATCAGTTTGGATTTTATCCATCACATGGCATCTATAGCTTGTCTCACCCTGTCTCACCTGTCAGCGTCACTGGGTTCAGTGTTCGCCGCTGCACATCCGGACACCCACCATCTCCCTCCAGGCCACACTGTCTTGACTTTTGTGAAATCCAAAACAAGCGTGACTGCCCGTGTTCAAGCAAACAGGAACCAGAAAAAAAAACACGAAAGAAGAATACGAACGCGTATTTAATACAAAGAAAGAGGGGTAGGCATCATGATGGACAAGGACAAATCAAAAGCAGTTAAGGGATACTGGGATGTGTCCGACAGAGTCTTGTTGGTCAGATTGGGAGGCAAACCATTTGATACTAACATCATTCAGGTGTATGCACCAACATCCGCAAACACTCAGGAAGACATCAACAACTTCTACGAAGTATTAGAGATGGCCAAAGTCCAGTGTAAATCACAAGAAGTTACTGTAATAATGAGAGATTTTAATGCTAAAGTGGGATAGGATAGGGTGGAGGATATACAGTAGTTGGATCTCATGGCCTTGGTACGCAAAATGAAAGGGGAGAGAAACTTGTAGAATGGGCACAGATGAATGAGTTCATAGTAGGAAACACCTGGTTTGAGCAGCCTAACAGAAGAAAATGGACTTGGATGAGTCCAGGAGATAATACCAAAAATCAGATTGACTACATCCTGATCAACAAAAGATTTAGAAATTCTTTACTGTCAGCAAAAACACTACCAGGCGCAGATGCAACTGTGACCACAATCCTGTAGTGGGAAGATTTAGACTGAAATTGAGGAAAAGGAAACAGACCAAAAACAGCGTCAAACTAAACCTTGGACTCTTAAAGACAGATGAAGTGATACATAAAAAAATTAATGTACATGGAAGAAACTGGTGACAGTGAGGAACAATGGACAAAGTTGAGAAATTCGATAAATGAAGTTTGTGAAGAAATCCCTAAGGCAGATAGAAAAGCAAAAAAGAGCTGGATGACTAATGAAATTTTGAACTTGATGGAGGAAAGGAGGAAGGCAAAGAGAAACGAGGAGATATACAGGAAGATAAACAAGGAGATCAAGAATAGGTGCAATGAAGCTAAGGAAACTTGGCTGAAAACAAAGTGCAAAGAAATAGAAGACCGATACAAAACGGATCCTCAGGGTATGTACAGACGAATTGAAGAAATTGTCCACAGGAAAAATACATGCACGTCAACTGGTTGCTTAAAATCGAAAGATGGCACGCTTATCGTGGAAAAAGATAAAATATTAGACAGATGGGGAGAGTACATTAAAGACCTTTTTGAGGATGATAGAAACGAACAACACATTATAAAAAAGAACTTTGAAAGACCACCCATAATGAAAGATGAAGTTAGAGCGGCACTGAAAAAGATGAAACCAGGAAAAGCCCTTGGACCAGACAACATTACTACAGAGATGATTGAAGCCCTGGAGGAATTTGGCATAGAAAAAATAACAGTCCTTCAAAATGAAATTTACGACACTGGAAAAATCCCCAAAGATATGTCAAAATCAATTTCCATTGCACTTTCAAAAAAGACAGGGGCTACAGAATGTGAACTCCATCGCACAATCAGTTTGATGAGTCATGTAACAAAAATCCTGTTAAGAGTAATCATGATGAGGACAAGGAATAGAATCAAAAGAGAAATAGCAGAAGAACAGTGTGGATTTGTGGAAGGGAAAGGAACTATTAATGCCTTATACATCCTAAGAACTATCATAGAGAGGTCAATTGAGATGAATAAGGATTTGTATTTATGCTTTGTTGACTACACCTAGGCTTTCGATCAGGTAAGACATGATGAATTGATCAACCAACTGGAGAGACTCAATGTTGATGGAAAAGATGTACGAATAATCAGAAATATGTACTGGGAACAAACAGCTGCAATGAGAATAGAAAACAATGTAAGCTCTTTCCAAAACATCAAAAAAAGATGAGTCAGACAGGGTTGTGTTTTGTCACCAGATCTGTTTTCACTTTACAGCGAAAACATCATGAGAAACCTAGAAGAAGACCCTATATTAAAGGTTGGAGGGAAAATGATAAACAACATTCGGTACGCAGATGACACCCTACTAATTGCAGAAAATGAAAGGGACCTACAAAACCATGTGAATATACTAGAAATAGAAAGCAAAGGTAAGGGACTGGAACTAAACAGCAGGAAGACTGAAGTCATGGTGATCAGTAAAAAACATGAAATCCCCTCATGCAAAATAACAGCAAATGGCACAACCTTGACACAGGTTGATAAATTTAAATACCTGGGAACGATCATTTCATCAGACGGCAGATGCACATCAGAAATAGCCGGCAGAATCGGCCAAGCCAAAACAGCATTCAAGAAGATGACAAGCATTCTTACCAACAAATGCCTATAAATTAACATCAGGAAGAGAGTTCTTGAATGTTATATAGAACCAATACTGTTGTACGGATGTGAGGCATGGACAGTCAACAAGCAAAGCCAGAACAAGATTGAGGCAGCCAAGATGTGGTTTCTAAGAAGAATGTTGAGAGTTCCATGGACAGCAAAGAAATCAAACGAGACAGTCTTGATGGAGGCAGACATAAGTAGATCATTCATAAGGAAGATTAGGAAAAGACAGGCAACATTTATTGGCCATTTTATGAGGAAGGGGGATTTGGAGAACCTGGTCACAATGGGAAAGCTGGAGGGAAAGAGAGCACCAGGTAGACCCAGGGAGAATTTGCTGGATGGACTTGCAGAGTGGCTGGGGACGAGGAGGGTGGGGGAGATGCTTGGGGCAACAAGAGATAGAGACAGATGGAAGTCCATGATCGCCAACGCCATGCAGGCAGGACACCTGATGATGATGATGATTTAATACAACAAGACAAGATAGGCGATAATTTTCGGCCAACTGGCCTTTGTCAAGCGTAAGATTACAAACAAACAAGCACTAGATACAAAAATTTTGAGAAAAAGACTGAAACTTCCCTGTGCTGTGTTCAATGTGAGAAAAGGAATCTTACCTTTTTTTTTATACAAGGATAATCATAGAAAACATGTACTCGGTAGAACGCCAGGACCTTGCACACAGCAGCAGGGAAGTTTCAGTCTTTTTCACATGTGTATGTGCATGTGTGTGTATGAGTGTATGTGTATGTGTGTGTGTGTGTTTGTGGTGTGTGTATGTCTGTGTGCGTGTGTCTGTGCGTGTATGTGTGTGTGTATGTGTGTGTGTTTGTATGTGTGTGTGTATGTGTGTATGTGTGTATGTGTGTGTGTTTGTATGTGTGTGTGTATGTGTGTGTATGTGTGTGTGGGTGAGTGTGTACGTGTGTATGTGTGTGTGTGAGAGAGAGAGAGAGAGAGAGCAAGAGACAGAGAGTGAATGTGTGTGTGTGTTGTGTGTGTGTGCTCTCTGTGTGTGTGTGTGTGTGTGTGTGTGTGTGTGTGTGTGTGTGTGTGTGTGTATGTGTGTGTGTGTGTGTGTGTGCGTGCGAGCGAGTGCGTGTGTGTGTGTGTGTTTCTGTGTATCAAGAGTACAGGATGAGCCAAGAGAACTATGATGTGGGAATGACCAAATTATTTCCGAAAATGAGAAACGCTTGTAGTGTGGATTGTTTGTAGATGGGTTTTCATGTCATGAATATCTGGAACAGTCTTACCTTGTTTCTGTACAAGGATAGTCATAGAAAACATGTACTCGGTAGAACGCCAGGACCTTGCCAGTGTGTAGGGTTTACGCACAGATCTTGCCCAGAGTTTTTGCCATGATCAGTTTGGATTTTATCCATCACATGGCATCTATAGCTTCAGTCTCACCTGTCTCACCTGTCACCGTCACTGGGTTCGGTGTTGGCCGCCGCACATCCAGACACCCACCATCTCCCTCCAGGCTGCTCTGTCTTGACTTTTGTGGACAATTTCTTGAATATTTAAGTCACTGATGTTGGTGATGTTCTCGATGTATGAGATTGGAAGTCTGCCTTTCTTTCTTTTTGCCTCTGTTTTTCCTTGAAAAATGGTTGCCATGAGGATCATGTTATAGCATCAGTGCTCATGAAATTTATTTCAAGCACGGACACAGCATCCTGAGAAACTGAACCTGAAACTGACTGCCACCTTTACAAAACAAAACAAAACAAAACAAAACAAAACAAAACGAAACGAAACGAAACGAAACAAAACGAAACAAAACAAAACGAAACAAAACGAAACAAATCAAAACAAAACAAAACAAAACAAACAAAACAAACCAAAACAAAACGAAACAAAACGAAACAAACAAACAAAAACCTTGCACGCTCCCCCACCCCCCTCTACTAGCGCTGAAGTGTTGGTATCATTTACTTACAGGAGTTACTGTAGTTATTGGACTTATTTCTGGAGGGATTCGCTACCCTCGGACAGCTCCATATGCGCTCTGCCCAAGTCCGCCGGCAGTTAGCTGACAGATTCCCTGAACATGCACAAAACCCCTGTGCGCTGGCAAGGTCTTGGAATGTTTAAAAGTGGAGAAGGGACCTATCAAACACTAAAGCTGGCCCCACCAGAACGATGGAAACATTAGGATGGGCGGCGAATAGGTCAATGGACCTATCAAACACTAAAGCTGGCCCCACCAGAACGATGGAAACATTAGGATGGGCGGCGAATAGGTCAATGGACCTATCAAACACTAAAGCTGGCCCCACCAGAACGATGGAAACATTAGGATGGGCGGTGAACAGACCAGTGGACCTATCAAACACTAAAGCTGGCCCCACCAGAACGATGGAAACATTAGGATGGGCGGTGAACAGGCCAGTTTTTATTAATGTCACGGGCTGGGATTGAACTCAAGATATCAGACTTTACTCACAGGGTAACAAGGCAAAAGCGATCTTGTACAGAGGCTCTCCAGCACCACGCAAGTCTCTGATGAGGAACAAGGTTTCCTGCTGAGGCCAGCTGACCATGCTCCGGAGTTCCCTTACGTCAGTGACTCCAACACCCACGGCTAGAATGTGAATACCTGCACATGCACCATACCAGTGTGTCTACTGATGTCAAGTGAATGTTCAGCTTCATTTTTGTTTCAAGTAGGTCTACAAGTACATCTCCTACTTAGCCCTGAATGGCTCTACACAGTCGGCTGGGCTTTAAACAACAATAACAAAAACAATAACATCTCCCACCCTCTCTGTCCTTGGCCAACCTGCAAGTCAGTCCAATATTTTCTGAATGGGTCTACCCGGTGTTCTCTTTCCCTACAGCTCTTCTGTTGTGACCAGGTGCTCTAATTCCCCTTTCCTCATAGATTGTCCTATAAAAGTTGCTCGTCTTTTCCTATTATTCTTTGTTAATGATTCTCTTGTGTCTGCCTCCATCAGACTGTCTCGTTTGTTTTCTTTGCTGCCCATGAAACTCTCATCATTCTTCTTAGAAAACCACATTTCAGTTGCCTCAATCTTGTTCTGACTTTGCATGTTGACTGTGCACGCCTCAACACCGTACAACAGTATCGGTTCTATACAACAGTAGAATGTATAGTTGTGTCATTATATAGAGACAGGCTCTGCCAGTATCACACAGTCCAATGTGCCTTGACCACTGACATATGGACAGTGACCTTCACCTGCTGTCACGTGATGTATCTGTGAAGAACCCACCTGTAAAGATAATGTCATTCATATAACTATAACAATAGTAAACTAATGATAACTGCAATAATAACACCACCACAACAACAACCGCAGCATACACAACAGTGACAATAACAAAGATAATGATATCCAAAACAAGTGTGACTGCCGTGCTGAAGCAAACAGGAACCAGAAAAAACACGAAAAAAGAAAAGAACGCGTGTTTAATACAACAAGACAAGACAGGCGTAAATTTTCGGCCAGTTGGCCTTTGTCAAGTGTAAGATCACAAACAAAACACCAGATACAAAAAATAGGAGAAAAAGACTGAAACTTCCCTGCTGCTCCATCCGGTGTTAGAAAAGATAATGATGATTGGTAATAATGATAATAACAAAGATGCTTCTGTATGGAAAGATGAAGTAAGAATACTGAGATCAGGGGAGACCACTAAAGCACTACAAGGATATTCTGAAGGCCAACCTCATCAGCTGTGGCATGGATGTAACGAACTGACAAGACATTGCTCAACACAGAGTAAGTTAGCGACACAGTGCGCACATGGCATACCCACATGTGAATACCACAGAACAGCTGCTGTTCAACAGCAAAGAGGAACCATCGACAGCACAACCCAGTGCCAATCGTCATTTCCATGTAGAGTCTGCTGAACTCCTGGGATTGGTCACAACAGGAAAGCTGTAGGAAAAGAGAACACCAGGTAGATTCATGGAGAAAATACTGGACGGACTTGCAGGGTGGCTGGGGACAGAGAGATGGGGAGATGCTCTTGCAGCGACAAGGGATAGATTCGTATGGAGGGCCATGATGACCAACGCCATGTGGCAGGGCACATGATAATGATAGGACTGGTCTTCCAGACAACAAATGTAAAAAAAAAAAACGAAAAAAGAAAGAAAGAAACCCAGCAAACAGTACGTTTAAGACAGAATTAAATGTGGGGTATGTGTGACAAAACAGTGCATTCAGATTTTAGGCCTTTGACCACCCCTCCCCCACCTTTCTCTCTCTCTCTTTGTCTGTCTGTCGGTCTCCCCCCTGTCTGTATGTCTCTCTGTCTGTCTGTCTGTCTGCCTCTCTCTCTCTCTCTCTCTCTTTCTCTGTCTGTCTGTCTCTTTCTCTCTCTTTGTTCGTCTATCTGTCTGTCTGTCTGTCTGTCTCTCTGTCTGCTTGTCTGTCCTCTCTGTCCTGTCTGTCTGTCTGTCTCTCTCTCTGTCTCTCCTTCTCTCTCCCCATCTGTCTGCCTGTCTGTCTGTCTGTCTGTCTGTCTGTCTGTCTCTCTCTCTCTCTCTCTCTCCATGTCTGTCTGTCTGTCTCTGTGTGTGTCTGTCTCTGTCTCTGTCTCTGTCTCTCTGTTTCCGTCTGTTTGTCTGTCCCTCTCTTTCTGTGTCTCTGTAACACAGCATGGGATAAGCAGGGTACATGTAACCAGTTAGTCATAGCTTGGACTTAAAATAGCTGATATGGTCAGAATTGAGTCAGCTGACATATTTCCATGTTTCGAATCTTTAACATCACGTATTCAATTTCCTGAAGCGTTAGGATAACTTATAACTCAAAAGCACCCTCAAAGGCAATTTCTGTTGTTGTTTTTTTTCAAAAATTGCTATGAGTGTATCAAAGTACCCTCAAAAACAATTTCTGTATTTCATCTTTTTCAAAAATTGCTATGACTGTATCAAAGTACCTCAAAAGCATTTTCTGTATTTTCATTTTTCAAAAATTTATGAGTGTGTCAAAGCACCTTCAAAAGCAATTTCTGTATTTCATTAGTTTTTAAAAAAAATTCCTATGACTGTATCAAAGCACCCTCAAAATCATTTTCTGTATTTTTTTTCAAAAATGTTACGTCCCCTAACAAAATTGTACAGTTCAAAGGCGTGTATACAAAAAGTATATTAGCCAAAATTCTTCAGCTTTTTTTCTCGCAGATAATTTATAAACTTTGATATTTTAAAGAGTTAGATTTTAAAAATTTGCACTTAAGCCTGGTGTTCCCATGCTGGGTGACTGCCTGAGCAAAAACAGTTTGAAACCAACCCTGTCCCTTGGCCTCGTCAGCCTTCTTGATGACGTCAGTAGTGTTCATATCAGACACGGCGTCAGTGACCAGGAGAATGACGTCAGACGCATCACTACGATCTCCATTTTGTGCAGAGAACATCTCCATTCTCACCGACTGTAACATATAACAATCAAAATGGCACACACATGTAAAAAACTAAAGCTTTTTAAGCAGGTCTTGTTCTGTCCATACATCTTCATTTTCATCTGTGTCTCCAATATCTGTTCTCCCTGCCATTAAACGATTCTTTGCCGTTTACAGAACAGCTGTCCTCTTCCAGAAAGAACAGCCCTCATGAAGGCCACGGAAAATTGAATCAGATGTACACGAGTTGTTTCACGAATACTTACTTACTTACATACTTACTTACTTACTTACTTACTTACTTACTTACTTACTTACTTACTTTATTTACTACTTACCTATGTATTTTCTCTTTTCTTTCCTCGGAAATGAACGACAGACTGGAGGAGCTATGGTTAAGGAAATATTGTCTTCACCTTGTTGATAAGCAGCTGAGGCTTTGTGCATTGACTGGGGTGTTCTGTGATGTGAGACGAGTGAATACTGAGTAGATAGTTGTGTTGTGATTCACACCTTTCATTATTTACGTACTTTCTTTATATGTCTGTTCTTTTCTTTGAAGATAGGATACACGGATAGACATGTCATTTACATGTATCTAAGATTCTTCCAATGATAGGCTGATACTATACTAGTATAAAAATACAGAGTAGGTCAAACATAAGCTAGGTGGGGTCTCAGGACCCAGCCAGCTCATAGGTTTATGTGCAGGTGAAGACGTGGCTAAATGGACCCCGGAAATTTCCTGTGACGCACGATTTTTAGCAGATTTACAAAACTTCTGAGCCCCTTCTATTTGCAATAAAGACATAAAGTTATACATTTTTAGAAAACTCATTATGTCTACTTCTTAAAAATGAAACCAACTTGTATGATAATGCAGGTAAACTTTCCAAAATGTCAGATCAAAATGCCATGTAAATGCAAAAAAATAAAAAAGTCATGTTTACACACATGCAACATTATAAAATCAGTTCATTGTCAAATATTTTCCACCTTTAGTGTCTTTTTGGGTCAAATGATGGCAGGAGAAGCTTTGAACAGCAAAACTTCAGCCAGTTTGATCCTTTTCACAGTCACTTATGCCACAAAATAAAAAAGAT